>JAYMTT010000871.1:0-11140 GCA_036898025.1 Hypseocharis bilobata
GTTCCAGGTGGAAGAAAGAAACAACTAGCTTCTTTTACCACAAAACACAGCGAGAGAGAGAGAGAGAGAGAGATTCAAAACTTGATAATCATCAAAATCTTCAACCCCCAAAAGAAACATGATCTAATAAAGCCCATTACATTACCATAATTACAATTCTCTTAGCCACTGACTTTTAAGTCCATCGCCTATAGGATTTTCTATGTTGGACCAAAACGACACCTTAACTTGAACTATATGCTTCGGCCAGGGACCATAAGAGTTTAGAACAATGCATCTTATTATGCAAAACATTAAAGAGGGAAAGCCAAATCGACAAAAGGAACTCAAACGGGGAACATACTGAACTGAACGGTCAAAATCACAGCAATTGAACATATACTGGTTAGCACGAAGATAATTGAACAATATAAAACCATAGCTTCCCAACTACGTAAGAAAACCAGTTTTCAACCCTTGCACATATTCTCACACACAATCTCAAGCTTACCTGTTTTCAGGGTATATAAAAACATATACACTATCCAAGTGCCTCGCTAACTGTTCCTAGAAAATCTCATTCATTATTGTTATCGTATAAAATCTAAAAATACAAAATTCTTAGATCTCAGATACAGGATACAGCCATAGAAAGGATTTGAAACTATCATTTACCAGTGGATCAGAATCAACTTTAGTTTCCACAGGCTGCCCTTCTGTTTCAAATCCACTATGATAGTGGCTACTAATCTTGAACTGCCCCAAATCACACAAATGGAATAACAAAAGTAATACAATAAAAACAAGTAAAGGGCCACACAAATTAGCTCAAGTCTTTGTAAGTAAAAGATATCAGTATTCAAAAGGAATCATTGAGGGGACCAATTAGGATAGTAACATGGTACACTCATAATGTGTGACAATGACTATTCACGACCCATAGTGCTTCTTATCAATGCCTTGATATGAAAGGCACAATAAAATTTATCATCATCACTCACACAATGAAGGCGATAACTGAAAAGAAAGTATCGAGGCACTAAAACAATATGGTTCATGCAAAGCTAAACACCATATTGTTTAATAATAAGAATGACAGATGCAGTCCACACACACAAAAAGAATGACAGATTGGAAGCGGCTGTTTCCAAAACATGATTGGAAGAAAACGCTATTTTGTATCTTGTTGGCAAAATACAAGTGTTATAAACAAATTGCATACCTCTTGTTAGTGATAACTGATACTATTAGTGACATCTTAAAATGCTGAAACATTCATGAACCACCACTTCATCCATCCTTAACACTGATGGAAGTTCCTACTTCCTAATATAATTTCACCCTAAGCTGGGACGTATGGTTCACTTAAATATATGTGACACTCGGATTTCCAGTTTGTTCCAAGATTGCACCTTCCTTCAAATATAAAATATGCTTTGGCCTTCAAGGAAGTAGAACTACACCATTACACAAAGATCACGCCTAAGGCCCATTGTGTTTATAAATAAAGCTTCTGAACCCTTCACTAATCTGAAGTGCACTATCAGCTATGCCATCCTAATTAGGAGATCCTATTGCGAGTTAAGAGAAATTTACTACAACCTTTTAAACAAAAGACTAAGCATGCTAGAGCAAATTTTTGCTGAAAGAACTCCTTATCAAACCAATCCAAAGTTTCTCCACTCAACATAAGATCGTAAGGGTTGGATGGAGAGAACTAGAAGATTAACAACGGGGCTAGAGAAAGATATAAGGATTACTGTTTGATTGGCCCAATAACTTCCTGTCAGTGGCATCTCAAAATCTAGCCTATTTATTGCACATTCTGACCCTGCAAGATCTAAAGGATATGGCTCTGCCACCAAGTGATGAAAAAAAAATGAAGTGCTTATGATATTCCTTGTTTGGACTACGTTTATGTTAAATCCCTTCAAATGATCAGATTGGGTACTGGGTATGCCTCTCTTACCCCAACAGCTGAATCAATTCCTCTTAAAAAAGAAAACAAAAACAAAAACGGAAGCAATAAACAAACAGAAATTAAAACAAATTTCTAACTACCCCGGATACTTATAATCAAAAGTTCATACCAGTAGCACTGTACTTAGAAATGTGAAAATAAAGACCACATGAACTCCTCAATGCAAAGACATACCAACACTCAGAACTGATTACTAAGGTGTTTAGTAACTTCACATTCTATGCTCAGGCGTACCAAATAAGACCCACTCAACACTAGTGTGAAAGACCTCACATCACACAAGTACAATTAAACGAGACTACAGTAAATCAACAGATGGCGTAATCTGGCATATGATTGTACAAAATAAAGCATGAAACAGAATTTGGAAATTCTAAACAATTAGACAAGACGAGGTATGGGAAACCTCAATCTACATTTCACATAATAAAAATTATGCTTCTTTCCATGCCTATGGTATTGTGAATCACATCTGTGTTTTTATCTCTTTTAAAAAAAAAAAAAAAATATATTCTAACCCAGCCATTAGCATTGCCAAATAGAAATAAAATTCATTGAATGGTTTGATTTCATGACGACCACTGCAGATGAAGTTGTTGTGTCACCACTCTTCGACTGGAAAAGAATGTTATCTCATGCATTGTCTAGAAAAAAATTTCACTCTTTTATTTTTCAGCTTGTTATTTTAATTACATTACACAAACAGGAAACCAAAGGATTCGATACAAATTTTAGTTGCACTGACAATTATCAGTATTCGTATTCTGTAAAATTCTACAGTTAACCAGTCATTCTTGTATCACTACAAGGCCATTCTATCAAATCCTAGATACTTATCTAACAACTATTATCTTTATTTGAACATGAACAATACACCAGCACTGAAACTCTGGGTAGAACCCTATATCATGCTAGTGTCTCGTAAAAATGATGAAATTTGAAGAAAGCGTTGTCAAAGAAAACTAAATATGAAAAAACACAACAAGAACACAGTCAAACTCAACCTTTAAAGTTAACATCACAAACTGTTATACTATTTTCGTCCTAGTGAACAATAATAATTCCACAATACATCTTGAATAAACATCACAAACCTCTTTAACTATGTCATGCAAGTGTTGCATAAAATGTAGAAATCTAAAGACACCGTTGTCAAAGAAAACTGAACATGGAAAAATACAACAAGAACACAATCAAGCTCAACTCTTGAAGTTAACATCACAAACTCTCTAACTACTTTCAAACATAAGAAACTTTTTTTTAACTATATTCAATCTAGTGAAACAACAATTGTTTCCACAACACATGGATAATCATTGCTCAAGAAACGTTATTCGAACAATGCAGTACATTTTTTTTTTTGCACATTTCTGCAATCAGTCTTCCAACAAATTGGAGCAAACGATAGAAAACAAGAAATAAATGACATTGTAGACAACTAGAGATCATTACTAATAGCACAATTAAGCAACAGCATTAGATCCATAAACTAGTAAAAGTGACATCAATGAGACAAAAATAAGCATTGCCCATCAAAAACATACTTCAGCAAAGGTAGCTTCCATGTTCAACAACCTTATCGCAACATGAGAAAGAACAACAATTTTGATTATTGACAACATTATCAAAATATCTCGAAAGATAAATCAGGAAATAAAACTAGAACCAAAAAAGAAAAAGAAAACCCCTAAATTTTCAAAAGCCTTGTTTCTTGTAACGAGCTACCTCATCGTCGTTAGGAAAGAACCCCATGAGTCGACCTGCCGAGTTCTGGTAGGCGTACATGAATCCACCCATTAGCCCAATGAGACCACCGGTCACCATGGATGGTCCCGTAATCCTAGGTTTTATCCCTAAAAACACAAAACCCATTTCCAAATCAGCAAATATTTCAACAAATCGATCAAATTTTCAACCGGTCGAACTTCATTTTTTAACCAAAGAACTTTACAATCCATAAAAGTAAAAACTTTATCAATTTTTGATCGGTAAATTATTTTTCAACCGACATCAACCATTTCAGTCGAAAAACAATCCAAAAAAAATAAATATGAAAAACAATATGGAATCTCAAAATAAAAAAACAAAAACAAAAAGCCTAAACCCTAACCCAGAGAAATTAAAAATCAACACAAATAAAAGCAAAAAAAGGGAGAACGAAAGTGAACTTACCGGCGATTTGGGGAGGCTGAACTAGCAGCAGCTATTGGAGGTCCTAGTGAACTCGCCGGTGGTCCAATCGATGTTGTACTCACAGGGTTTCTGCGTGTTCTTGGTGGAGTAGTTGGTGCTGATGGTTGCAGAGATGAGGGCAGCTCGGCCTCAACAGCAGTTGCAGATGGCTGCTTCGGTGAAAAGGGTTTGAGCAGCGGCATGGGCAAGCTGGGGGGTGTATCGGGGGAGGCGCGACAAAGAAATGAGAAGAAGATAGAAGAGGATAAGGTTTTGTCTTTTATTTTTTTCATGACTTAAACTCCTCAGTTGATAAATCCGGTTTCTCTCCCACCCTTGAGGTGTCGCTTTTTTATTGGTCCATGTTTTTGTCTGCACTTTGTCACCGCATTTTGTGTCCGTATTGTAGAATTCACCAAAGACTTGTGGATAATCACAAGCTCAATAGTTTTAATTCTTATAACTGTGGTGGCAAGAGCACGGTGCACGAGAATTGCGAATCCCTTAGAGGCAAGCCGCAGTCCTCTAAGGTGAGTGTGAATAGCTTGCTTTTGAGCCATGTGAAGAGATAAATTCAATGCAATGTATGAAAGCTAGTACTGTGAGTAATGAATTCATCATCAGGCTTGTATTTGACAAACAAAATCTGAATTTTAAATATTGTGCCTATTTAAGTTTTGGGCTCTTTTAACCCAAAAATAAAAAAAAGGGCTTTTATTTCATGTATCCAGAGAAAAAAATCTAACGGGATATTTTTTTCTTTCTTTCTTTTGGGTAGAAACTAGGGATATTGAGCCCTAATTAGAAGATCATCATCGAACAAAAGTCCGTAGAAACGACGTCATAGCATATTTGGCGGTGACGTGTAGTTGTAGTTGTGAATCGTGATCTCAATCTGACTATACGTCGCCGTTTAGGTCAGTCGTTTAAAGCCAGAACTATGTGAAGCAGAGGATTGCAGAAAAGGGGCCAAATTCTCCGGAGACCCGACCTCAACCTCAACCTCAACCTCCCTTGCAGCTCTCGTCTTCTGAGGCTTTTCTGCTTGATTTTAACCGAACCAGCGCGGCCATGGCTTTGCAAACCGGAGTAGGGCTTTCCAGGGTGCTGATCTTAGCCGGAGCAGGTAACTCCTTGCCGTTTCCGGTCGATTACGTCACCGTATACATAATACATGTATTGATGTGTATGTACTTTGTTTTTTCTTGCGATGACCTATTGTGATCTGAGTGCGTGCTTTGTTGCAGGATACACTAGCACGATCCTGCTGAAGAATGGTAAATTGGCGGAGGTGATAGCCGAAATTCAGGTACTATCATTCAATTTTGCTATTTTTTTCTCTGTTTAAATTTAGCCATGCTTAATTTTTGTTTGTATTTTTGTAATATAATGGTGGATTTAAGGCGACGTTTTTAATTTTAATTTTAATTTTTTGTTTATTTTTATCGGATTGGTTATTGTGTTTTTAATTGGTTCGTAATTGTCTGTATCTTAACATATCTGATATTATGCATTTTTAGGAATTTAGATAACAGAAGAAAATGATTAATCTGAGTCGCGTTTGAGTAGAGGTTTTTGTTTATTTAGATATTTATAATTATATTTAATGTAAATGTAGTAAAAATGTGTACACGGTTATGGCGTCACAGTTTATGTGTTGTTGTTATGGCAGGCTTTGGTGAGCGGTAATGGTGAGCAGAATGGTGATGCTGATCTTACTGCTCAGGTAATGACACTGTCGAAATAATTAATGGGTAATCTTTTGTTCCTTATTTTAGTTTAGGGTTAGATATAAATGCGTAAAAGTTCAGATATATATTTCATTGTTTTGACGTTCCTGCTTGATTACCTTGCAGCTTCGTCGGCTAGCAAGTGAGGTTCAAAGACTAGGCTCAGCACAAAGGATTACTGTTCTGAATGGGAATTCTTCTTCAGGTATCTTCTGTGGTCTATTTAGCGGATTCCTCAAAAAAGTTTTCCGATAAAAGAGAAATCTGAAGAGTTTCTTTAGGCTTCCATTAATAACTTCCATTATAGAATATATTTTCCGATAAAATGGTTTAAATTCTGAAGTTTGGGCGTCATTGGAAAGTATTTTCTGTTAACTAATTTTCGTGATACACCAAACAGCTAATGGTTAAGAAAATATTTTTGTAAGGCTAGTGAATCCCAAGTGTGGCTTTTGGGGTGACTTATCCTGGTTGAATAAGTACTCAAAATTATATATGTATATGATTTTAACTGTAAGCTCCAGGTTGGAGCTTCTTCAGAATGACCATGTTTGTATTTGGTCCCATTAAGCCTCTCTAACGACACCCTTCACCTTTTATTTCTGCCTGTGCACACCCAGTAAGATTAGGCATCATCATTCAAAGTGGGTATTTTCTTATCCTCTAGACTGCCAAATGTTAATCATGTCTACGATATGCATGTTGATGCGGGTAAAAGATCTCAAGCAGTTCATATCATCTGTGCTTATTTTATTTCTTTTTAATTTTATTTTACAGGCAACTTAGGCGCTCTTATAGTACCAGCTGCTACCGTGGGGGCATTGGGTTATGGTTACATGTGGTGGAAGGTATACAACTTTTGTAACAAAATTTCCTTCATATGGTGTTCTTTCTATCTATGTATTTAAGTAACATAGATGTTTTCAAAATTTCTTGCATTCATATTCTTAGTTTCTTTGGATTTTGAGATCAATTTTCCTTGCTTCAAGGAAACTAATTTGTCAATTTTCTTGATGCTAGGGTATTTCATTCTCAGATCTTATGTACGTGACCAAGCGTAACATGGCAACTGCTGTTACAAACTTGACGAAACATTTGGACCATGTGACAGATGCTCTTGCTGTAAGTTTCTGGTTTACAAATTACATTTACTATAAGAATAAATTTGCTTTTAGAAGGGTATAGTAATACAAGTAGTTGGAAAGATAAATGTAGATAAGACATTGTTGTGCAATTTCCATTTTCATGTTGATTGGTGACCCAGTCTTGCTCTTCAATTGTCAGTTGTACTATCAAGGTTTTCAAAGTGTAGAGAGCTCTTTAACCTGTTAATATGACCCTGTTTAATGCTGTTGGTGCAGCACACATGTACATTTGTTTGCATAGTATTTTGTGTGAAACTTTGCTAAATTATTGGCTTTAATAGCATCTGTTGGGTTCATTTTTGTTGTATGCTTCATTCATTATTTGCTAATCCATGCTATAGAACCTCATTCCACGAGGCTTGGTTGTTGTTGTTGTTTGCATGAGGCTAGGTTATGGTATTAATGCACGCACACTTTTGTGGTCTTGGTCAACTTTGGCTAGTAATGGAAATTAGAATGTTGTAGAGAGAACAAAGACATGTTAACTTCTAAAGTGGTATAAAAGGCTCCAGCAACAGCACCCTTTTACTTGTTATATATATGCTAAAATTAACTTGGAATAAAAAGATGAACTTAGACTATATTCTGGTGGGAGTGTATCAGTTAAGTTGCATTCAGCAGTGCGCATCTGACTTGTACACTTTCAATTTAACTTGTTGCATTTTCCTAACCCCATTTACAAATTTCCTTACAGCTTTTTATTGTGTTTACTCTGGCCAGGCTACAAAGAAACATTTGACACAACGAATTTCGGGCTTAAATGATAAGATGGACAAGCAAGAGGAGGTGTCAAAGCTGATTCAACAAGATGTAAGGAGAATTCATTGATTTGTTTGAAGTATTTTCTTTTCTTTTGGTATATGTTATCCTTTTACCGCTAAAGCGCTGTGGGGCTAGTTCCACTTGGCTGCCTAGAGAAAAGTATAGTGGTTGGCAAGATCCTTTAACATTACATTTGTGAAAGCCTCTAGGATTCTGTAATTCTAAGCCGTTTAGAATTTGCATAGAGCAGAGGAAACATTCAGTTCATGTATATTTCTAATTCGTGAACTAGTTCTGGTGAGATTTTCGTTATTGATAGGGCCTGGAAGAGGGTTATACATGATATGAGTTGAAATCGAAACGGCAGCAATTATTATTGCTTGAAATTGAATACATTCCAGTGCAATATTTTATAAATTGTCTGATTAGGTTCCTGTATTTTGTACCTCATTGCACGTAAAATTATATATATTGAGCATGGATATAAAGTAATTATACGACCTGTCCAAATGCATTTATGATCTTACCATGGTTACTACTGGTTATGAAACAGGTTAAAAATGCTTGTGGAGCAATTGAAAATGTTGGCCTTGATTTGCGAAGTTTGCAGGCAATGGTTTCTAATTTGGTGAGTTTTGTTTCATAAAGATGGGATTGTCACTACCATCCTGTCTCATGTTTCAGTTTTCATGTTCTTGCAAGACTTTGTTTTATGTTTCTTAAAATAGTGAAATGGGGGAACAAAACTAGGAGGGCCTTAATTGATTTTTTCCCGTAATTTGTTTTTCTACATTTTCCTTTCTGGATTCAACTGTAATTGATAAATTTATCTTGTATTTGCAGGATGGAAAGATAGGTTCTCTGGAATATAAGCAGGTGAAACAACTTCTGTGTTCTCATTCATTTTAGGAATATATTCATTTATCCTTATCTTGTGCCGGTTACTTTTGGAACAAATATGTATTTTCTTATGAAGTTTTTGTTTACAGGAGGTATTATGTTTCCTTGTTATTTTCATTTTCCAATTTATTTTTCTCTCACATGTCATGATATAGAAGGTAAAGGACTAAAAAAATAAGTGACATGATGATATTTACTTTGAGTACCTCTGTCCGGTTGCATAATCACAATGCTAAACTTTCGTAATGTTTGACTCTGCAATGTTGGAATTATACTTGGTAAGATATAGAGTAGGAAGAGGGGAAGAAACAAGGAAACAGGGTCTAGTGGTGCCAGTAAGAGTTGAGGTATATTTGTTGTGATAATTAAAATATTAGGTAAAAGGAAAATTTTGTACAAATTTTTTTAAAAACATAATAATAATAAGTAAAAAAAAAAAAAAACATGTAGCATGGATGCAGTTTGGTCTGTCAATTTTATTTATTGCTGGATGGCCTCGGTTATGGGCTTGAAACTTTACAATAGCCATTTCAGTATGGGGCGAAATCTGGTAGATAGGTGCACTTCCATCTTCCAAAAGGCTTTTGGGCATTATGAAAACAATGCTTCAAGTTTGGCACTAAAATATTCTTCATATTACGGTAGACGGTTTCAGATATCATGTTACAATGGTTAAATATATGGTGGAGGCTGGGAGAAAAAGAATGAAAAGATGAACTAAAAGAGAAAAATGGTCTGGAGCCTACATTCATGTTGGAGTTAGCACACCTGATTACTGTTGGATTGCTCATATCATATAATAGAGATAAAGGCCTTGTTGAGTTGGGTTGGGTCAATTAACCTTTTCAGTTAGCTTTATTGCATTCTTGTTTTAAACTGTAATTTTGTTATCATTTTGTGTTTGATGTACTGACATAATTGCTGGTTGCAGGAAGTTGCAGTAGCTGGTGTGTCATACCTGGTCCATTTTGTTAATGGAACTAAAGTAAATATGCCTAAAGTTCTACAGGTTAGAACCAGTAGTTTCATGTGTTTCTATTGATTACTATATTATTATTATTATTTAACTTTTAGGTTTAGAATTTGATTGGATTTTTCAAAGTTCATGCCAGCCACCTTCACATCGTGCCACTCACGTTTAGTGATTGGTCCCTGTCTGGCAGTGAGGGTATCTGATATTTTCTCACCTACTAACTATTATATGCAGTGTGTTGGTAGTATAAACTATTTTCTTTTCTAAAGACCTTTATCAGGCATTGACGGTTGATATTCTATAAGATTAATTCTAGTTTGTTATATTTGTCCTTTTACACATTAATCTGACTTTTCATTCAACATCTGTCTGCAGGATCAGCTTTCCAACAAGCCTCGTCTGTCACTACCAAATGCAGATGCTTCAATGGTAACTCCTTAACTCCTTAAGAATGAAAGAACTAATTTTATTTTGCATATTTCGCACTGTCATTGGACAACCCTCATCTGACTTAATGGGAGTGCATGACTTGAGTTAACCTACCAAAATCATTTAGTTGAGCCACTATTTAGTTATTTGGTTCAAGTTCTATTTGAGGGCTACTTCAGAGCAATCCATGTCTGCTATCTTGTTCTGTATTATTTTTATGGGTCTTGAGTCCCGTGGTTTTGTTGGGGGTGCTGTTAGTGTCATTCATGGCAATCTTGAAGCTTCAAACATTATCATATATGTGTTAATGGTCTGACTTGAGAAGGCAGTAGAAGTTTAGGCAATAGATTTAATGATCTTTGGATTTGACATTACTGTATTTGCCTGCAGGGTCTTAAGCATATTACAGATGAGCTATCAGCTATCAGTAGGACAGTATCAGATACTGTTGTGCAAGATGGTATCGGGAATTTGGATGACAAGGGAAGAACCCTGTTTAGGTCTCTCTCTCTCTCTCTCTCTCAATTATATTGTGGGATTTCATTTTGTTAGTGGTTGTTTGTGCATGCTCTAACCAACGGATACTTGCAATGTTCTTTAATCTTTTTAAAGCATGTGTAACACTGGTCCATTGCCTATGCTTAAACATGTGTGATTTTTGCAGGGTCGCGTCAGCCAAGTGTTGATCATGGCATTCTCTGCTATATGGTAGCCTTCCTTTCCAGCATGTTGGTGGAGAGAGTGAAGTATCTAAGATATGTAAAATAACGTCTCCCATATACTCGGAAAATCTTGGAAATGTTGTCAATTCCTTGTTTTGATGGCATTTCTTTGCCCTTTCATTTTGATTTAATTTTGTTGAATGTCAAAAGTTTATTGTAGACATGGGGCATTATTTGCTAGAATTTCTTGCACTTTCATGTATTATGAAAATGTTCTTATTATTTGTTTTTCGTTTTGGATTATTGATGCAAGAAAACAACTACAAAGACTACCATACAAACATCATACAACAATACTAATATTTAGGTAGCATTTGGATTATTTTGAAGGAAATTGGAATGAGAAA
>JAYMTT010000872.1:0-11139 GCA_036898025.1 Hypseocharis bilobata
CTTAGTTGTGGAAGTTCTCGTACAGTGCAGGGACAAGTTCTGCATAGATTCAACTAGTATTGTTCAGTCTAGGAAAAAGTTGTGTCGGAAACAACCAAGTTAGAATGTTCATTTAGTATGCATGATGGCTTTTTGCTAACATAATTGGGTAGTCATCCGAGTTCAGTGTTGAAATTCACATTTATTTATTACTCATTGAATGTTGAAGTTGTAAATTTTAAATTTTAAGCTTTGAGTGGTAAGTATTGAAGCTTAGTACATTCTATTTTCTATTCACTAATTATAGTTTCGTAGTAGTGATCATCTTCCACCATGACCAATGAGTACTCTTTACGAGCCATTGGACTCCTCTCTTTTCGACTAACTCTCGTTAAGCTTAATTAGTTATCGCGGTTGATAATGCTAATAAACTTACAAGTTTCGAGTTTTAGATTGTTGGATTTATGCGCACCGCTATATGAATGTCTGTAGTTCCTCAGGGACTTATACAGTCCAAAGTGGATATGCTCTCATTGATAATGAGAATCATCAAGGAGCTTGCAATTACCCTTCTCCTTTCCAAAATGGAAATGGGTGTGGAAATTATAGCTCCCTCAAAAAGGTGATATCGCCTTCTTATGGAAGCTGTTCCATCGAGCTATTCCTTGTCAAGAAACTCTTATTCAAAGAAATATCATTGTGCCTAGTTGGTAGTGGTAGCAACCTGTCAAGTTCTACCCTTAACTCTTGGTTTTTGACTATATATAATGAGTTTCTCTTTCAACAGAAAAAAGACTAAATAAAGAGCTAAAACTGACAATTGAAGAATATATTTTGCAGTGACCAATTCATTTACTGAAACACCAAAAATATCTAGTATTCATAAATTCCTCCTAATTCTTTTTCCTTTTTTTCTTTTTGGTTGGTTGCAATAGGCCACAAATTTTGAATTTAAAAATTATTTACAAATCAGGGACATGGGAGAAGTATGCACAGCATAATGCCATTGCCAGCTTTAAAAACTCAGCTGCATGCATTTCTGCACAACTTCAATAGGTATTAGCAACATCTGTACTGGTCACTTTTAACCTGCTAATCAGTCTGTGCCACTAGGAACTGCAGACATTGTACCATCTTTTTTATCCTTCCCAACAGGAGATCCACTCCCATTCCGCCGAGAAGCCAATTCCTTAGACTCTGCAGATACAGGAGATGGGGACATTTCATCATCATCAATTGGAAGGGTTCGTTTTGAGCCCTCAAGAGCGACACCAAGAACAATGTTCTCTTCCAGGGGAGGCCTGGCTATAGATGGTGATTTAACCTGCTTCTCATAATCTTCAGTGGCCTGTGAAATTACTCTTTGCATTTCTGGTTTTTCACTGCCAGATTCTAGGGGTGTAAATGGAGGCTTCTTGGACATTATTCCACTTGGGGTTGCAGCTTCAGCATTAAGCCCCACCGTCTCCTTCAAAGCATCTCCTACACTTTCCTTATTGGGCTGCTTCTGAGTTTCAGGCTTAGTGCCAGAGTTGGAGGCTGATGGTGCTGTGACCTTATCATCCATTTTGGAATCCATAACTGAGGCTGATCCAACCTTGGCATCTGCATTGGAGTCGGAAGCTGAAGTTGTTGCAACCTTAGCATCTGCCTTGGAGTCAGAAGTCGGAGTTGCCTCATCCATGGCATCTTTTTCTTCATTTGCAGGTACTGCACGAGTTGAAGCCTTGCTTTTATCATCACCATTGATCTTATAAGAGGGCTCAATCAGTAGTGGGGGGCGGTTAGCTGGTGATCTGGAGCGTGAAAAAATGGTTTCAGCAAATGGAACATTTTCCAAGTCAGCTTCACTGTATATTTTCTGAACTGTGCGGATGGGAGTAGCAAGCCTAGCCCGATGATGGCTTACGACTCTGAGAAGATCCAATAGTACTGCTTCCTGTTTCATTGAATTGATAGAAAACAAGCGAGTTAAACTTCTAGTCACCAACAATTAGTCTACTTTTAACCTAAAAGTAATAATGACTAGAGAAACCATAATGTTATGCCCACGAAAAACTACCCCTATGAAGTCGCGAATGTGAAACCCTCAAGTCTAAATCTTTATGTGTTTGAGAGAGAGAGAGAGGGGTAGGTAATGTAGAAGAAGAAGAAGAAGAAGGAAGCTCGTTCACTAGTCTTCAAATCCAAATCCTTCCAATATTCATCACTAGAAAAGAAAAACAAGTAAACATCCATCCATGAAAATAGTGTCATCATATTGAGGCATTGTACAGAACAAAATCACAAGTATAATACTGTCACTAAGACTGACATCTCAGATAGAACTGGTCAGTAGTTACAAGAGAGATGAGTTGCCAACATGCTGCTCAAGCTCAGCTCAGGCTTAGCTCATTTATTAAGTGAGTGAAATCCAAGTTTCTGTATGGGTTTGATTAGTAAACAAGCCGAGCTTGAGCCTTGAGTTACTGATTATTGTCTATGAAGTTTGGAGGAAGTTTGACTTGTTTATTTGGATACTTAATTTGGTTGAAGATTTAATCATGTTGCAGTTGCTTATCTGAAAATTTTAGAACATAATATTTAGATCATAGCAGGTTCTAAAATGTTTTCTTGATATTGCCATGCTACTGATCTCAAAAATGAGCTCCAAATCTAAACTTGAACCTGACCAGAGCTAGATGGGGGGGCACTCAGATCTGGACTTGGCTCTTACCAAGCTGAGTCCAAGCTCTTCAGTTTCTTAATGAGCTGAGAGCCCAAGCCGCATCCTTTGCAGCTCAACCAAAGCCAACCAGATCTTGGGCCTCATGAGACATAACCAAGCTTGGCCAACCAAAAGCTTAGCTCATTTGCAGCCCCTTTCTATATATATTTTAATCTTATTTTCAGCATATCCAGGAAAGCTCCCCAAAATTTTGATAGGCATCTTAAAATCATGTTCACTCAAGATTCTTCCAATGGACTACCTTCAGATATACTAGTCTTACCTTGACGCAAAGGTACTCCTCTATGCGTGAGGTTTTTACAAAGCAAGAGATCAAGATCTGTAACAAAATGAAACAATTATTAAAAACTAAAACCAGGAATAAAAGCAATCACCAGTACTAACGAAAAAGAAATAAGGAAATCAAACAAAAAGAGCCAATGCAACAGGGTCCCCTTTTTACCCCTGTAAGTAATTTGATGTAAAAGCAGTAAAACGAGAGGAACTACATGCCCTTTAACTGTATATGCAAAAATTTTACAACCTCTGCAAGAGATAGTGTACTTATCTTTCATAAGATGTGGCTTGTGTTTCAGAGGCATAAGAAAATTTTAGCAACAATAATGCAGTACAGACATATCTTCTATATCAGTTAACTAATTCCATTCATTAAAATAAATTAACAAATAAAACTCCACTAGCTATATACAAGTCAACAAAGGCATCACTCCATTGTGATCTTAAGCATTCCAGTATCCAGAAATTCAAGTCATGACTCGGGCATTCCCAAGGAATTTAAATGGATCCATACATTATCATTTCAATATTTCTTTTTAAGCTGTATTCTTTATACTAGCAAAAAAATCATATCACAGGAAAATAAAATGCAAAAGATGATTCGTGAGATCTTGTCCAAACTTCTTATCAAAGTGCTATATACTATAAATTTTCACGTGTTGCCAAAGAATCATAAGAGGGTGGGAGTACCATAAGAGCCTGATTTTCTGGATTGATATATTCCAAAAAGACTCTTCTGTGCAACCTTTGCTGCTCTACTTGAGGATTTTTTGCCAAAACTTTGCGCATATCAGCTACGATAATCTGCAATACTGATATCACATGAAAAACCAATAGATTGACCTACATTCAGTTTCCAAGAAGGTGAAACCAGAAGTGCTTCTCACCTTAATCTTATGATTATCCAAGTGACTAATGGCGAGATGGGTCTTGATGCGCCAATGGCTCTTCTGGCTAAGGTTCCTCACAACACTCACATTGAACTTGTGGTTTGGAATGTAAACTGCTTCACGATCATCACCTCTTATTACTGTCGGCAACCACCAACCAACATGCTATAACAAAATAAAATATTAATCAAGAAACAAAAATTAGCCATATACTTTGGATGAAGTACCGAATACCTTTTCTTGTTTATTTCTCGAAATGAAACAAGTTGTTCAGATTCCTTGCATAACTAGGTGGATGCAGATGAAGATATGCAGCTATTTGCACATCAATTTTATGTTATTCATTATCCTGCCTATATACCCCCTTTCTCTATGGTTAGTGATGGAAAGTAAAAGAGTAAATACAAACCTCAACAATTCCGGAAACTTCGTAGCCTCCAATGTTTGTTTGAATCCATTCATTTACAACAAATGGCCGAGTTGCATGAATCATGACTCCCGAAAGGAAATTTTCAAATATCTGAAAGTATAACAAATATGAGATCAAGCTTATTAACAAATGAAGCTCCACATAGTCAACAAAAAGCTGAAATAAACATCTGAAAAGCATTTGCTGGAAGTATATACAAAAGATGCATGGACATGTAATAACAGTGATTTCCAATAAAAGAGCTCTGTACCTCACGACCAGCAAGGGTGAGCAATACTGTTCCAAGACCACCAGCAGTAAGGCACTTCTGTGTAGAGAAACCCAGCAACTCCACAAACAAGGATACAGCAGCAATCCATGCCGCAGTCCAAATAGCTTTCTGAGCAAAAGTGAACCTCTGCCACAAATAAGAAATAGTTATTGTAAAATGAGAATTACTACTTTTATTTTAATAAACTGATTAGAAAGAATTCATATCGAAATCCAGTTATAAGATACTATCCTATTTCCTAGCTGAAAATTCAGAAGTGGCATTCCAAAAAGTAGCCAAAATAAAAATATTATGATGGAGAAGTAGCAATAAGAAAGGATAGTCTAGAAATGAAAGCATCCATGAGAAGTTATAAGAGACATTATTCAAGTATATTGGAGTCATCTCTGCCAGAAAACCGATTAATGCATCACTGTGGAAGCGCAATTTAATTTAAGCCCACCAATTTTAAACCAAAAGGCAACAGTAAATGGTCTAGAACTTTTCAGTAAGTTTGCTGAAAAGTAAAAAGGAATGAAGTGATAGAGCACTAGAATCAGTTCCTAGCAGAAAGATCCATTCCATTCTAATCTTAAGTTTGCAATTACTAATTTTTTTCTCATCCAGCCTGTGCACCTATACTTCCTATCCAGTGTTGGAGGCATGGTAATTTCCTCGTGTTTCATTAACCTCATCCAGATCATCCACTTAGTCAGTTGTTTGGTGTATTTTTCAAAGCTGAAACTGAACAAATCTTGGTAGAAAAAGGTCCCTGCAGTCACTTAACATCAATTATAATTTCTACTGGCACTGCCAGCTTCAGATTAATCTGTCTAAGTTTACTTCAACCCAAGATTATATTCTAAAATCTAAATGCCCTCAAATCCTTCTTTGGGGGGTAGCAGAAGAACTTAAGTAAGAGTTATAAATATGTTTTGACCTCATTTTTCTTTCCGATGAAGCAATAGAACATTTTTTAAAAGATCTTTCTTTGCATTTAGCTTATTTTCCAAAACAACTCATTCAAAAGCTGTCTCAGAGATGAAGACCTAACTCAAGAAATCCCAAGATCCAATGTGAAAAAGTATGACTAACAGACACATGACATTTGCAGAGCACTCATCTAGGAATATGACATTCTCCCACTTCTCAAAGTCTGTAGATTAGATTATGAAAATTCATAATCATATCCAGAACTGCTAACCAAACTAAAAAAAAAAAAAAAACTTAATAGCAAGATGGCACATTTGAAAACCACAAACCACATTTATTTGCAGCCATTACCTAAGGTCCCAGAAAGGAAACACCATCATTTATTTCCAAACAGATGATTCAACAGTTCAAGTGGCAAATTTTTTATCAATTATCTAGATGGTCATCATGTAAACCATTAAATCCATTTACTTCTACCTCATAACTCACAAAGGTTTGTTTACAAAACTAAAAGATGCATAAAGGCCTATCTTCAAATCACTACCCCACAAGTTATAGAATAGGCTCTCTTCACTAACACTGCAGTGCTTCCTTAAGCCAAACGAGGCACTTTTTTCTCCACTTGGGCACAATAGTTTAATGCTTATTGAGGCTTACAGCTAGCTGTATTATTACCCACAGGCTAAAGAGGTTCAACTTCAAGTTGAGAAGACATGAGGCCATCCTCTTTCAGTTAGGAATTACAAACTTCAGATTAGTAAAGCAAAAGGAATATCAGCTGGTGATGATAAAACCACAACCACCAAGATGTACTTTTTGTCCAAACAAATAAATTTTAAGTCCTACCAAATTAGGAGCTGTCTTCAAACTAAAATAAGTACAAGAACCCAGCACAAATTTGTTGCACCATAACAGTCCCATTATATAACTTCATTCTCTACTGATCTGTATGAACCATTAACATTTGCAAGTTTTTATTTGAAAAGTCCAATCTTGTGAGAGGAGTACTATAGCAAACTGTTATGCAGTAATGAATGAAAAAAATATATAAATATGAAGTATAGTGTGTATTGTAAAGTAGTAGAGGCATACATTTCTTGCATCACTGGAGTCATTTATATTTTGTGCTTGTTGAATCAAGCTGCAGGGAAACAAGATGGATTAAAGTCATAATTTAAATCCCTACACCAAAACAACTAAAACAAAACTTCAGTTGACTGCATTGAAGAGCAACATAAGATAAATTGCCAAGATATAGAAATCAACCAACAAAAGATGTGAACAGTTATGCTGAAAAATGCATCAACCAATAAAAAATGTTAGGCAGAGAGAGAGAACAAAATAAAAAGGGTGACAAAGCAGTATTTCAAAACAGGGTATGCAAATCTCGAAGTCTGACAATAACTATAGCAAGTTTGACATTTTCTAGGCAAGTCCCTGAGTATGCAGTCACTCAGTTACTTGAGCACCAATCAAAATTAAACAGATTGATATAGTTAATTTCAAATACTGTAAACATTTAATTGTAGCAACTGCAACACTCACCACGACAAACAATGGGCAAATGTCAGCACAGTTGATAATGACCACACAAAATTCAAAAGACGCTGCTTGGCAGCATGGCTTGCTGCTAATGGATCCAATGCTCTGAAATAAACCCGAGTTTAATGAGTTCTAGAACATTGATAGATGCCCAGTAAAGCAATTGAATATTAATTCAATAATATGCAGAAACATACCTGAAGATGAGTTGTGCCCCTGCCAATAGCAGCAAAGGTCGAAGATAAGAATTCATAGCATATTGTGTTCTACTTTTGTTCCAACTGCTATCAGTCTTCTGCAGAAAAATGACATAAAGGAGTGAATCAGACAATTCAAGTATTCAACAACAGCTGAAATGAAAAAATAAATAAAATAAAATAAAACAGTTGGAGAATGATATAGTGCGTACACGGAGAAAAATGATCCTGCACAAACGCATGATTGGACCAAGGCCCCATACAGCAAACACAACAATACCCACTGCAGGGATCAATTGAAGTACATGTGGGGTTCCACGCAAAGCATCATATGACCTGCATGATACGTCAATTAAAAGTTCTTCTGATGAGAAGGAGAAGGATGATGCTACAGAAGAAAATTGGCACTATATTAGCACCCAGCTCTCCAGGAATATGTACGGGGAAGAGAATATAAAGTTGCACAGCTATGAGGGAGGAAGCTATGGCTGTGAGATAAACATATATGGAAGTTCCAAGGCAAACAAACACAAGAGCCCTATGGACCATGGCCGAAAATCCCATTATCATATTGATGTTGAGTATCAAAGCTTAGATAAGGGGTGGAAATCTTCCAACTCAAAGCTGTTAGAATCACAACTTTTCTATGCTCCCGGAGAAGCTAGAATCACCACCGGACAAGAAAGGTGAATCTTATACATATTCAATCAACGCACAGCAATATACATATTCAATCAACGCACAGCAATATATTAAGGACTAGTTTCGTATAGCTGAAAATTTTAAAATGACTGAATAAAAAGCCGCAGAATTAAAGCTACCTTCTCCCAGATTTTAAAAGCCACAGAAGCAATACCATACAAGCTTTTGGCTTAAAAAGCAAGAATAAACTTGCCCTATGTAAGGTAGCATAAAAATAAAGATATCAACAATAATGGACTTGAAGAATTTATGTTGATGCATCCTGCCCAAAGATTTAACTATAAATCCAATCCAATAAACTAAAATGCCACATGCACCAAGTAATAGCACGATATTATATAAAACTTAATTGAATAATCAAATGACCAGTAATTATGCACACTAAGTAATATGCTCAAATGTGCAATAGAAAGACTGAAAAAAAAAGAGATAAAGAAAAAGTAAACAAAAAACAAGTTTACCTTGTCAAAATCACAGCAGCAGTCTTCAGAATGGGCATTTCATTTCCTTCACCGGGAACTAGAACAGATCGGCAGACAAAAACATTGCATCTGGATGATGAGGGACTTATTGGTCCATGTAGACTGTTTAGTACATGGACGCTCCAAGCATCCTGTTGCTGAAGTAACAGAGATTCAAAATGCATCAAAATATTGACATAAAGACAATTAATTATTCAAATAAAAAGATAAAAACAGCTCAGAGAATAATATGAAAAATATACACAGACTGAAAAATTAAAACAAATAACAGATAATTTTCCATATCCATAGGAAATCATATCGTCCATAGTCCATACAAAAGCATGCGATGAAAGCTTGATGTTAGCAAAATGTAATCGGCCTTTTCCCATCATGCGCTGTTCGAAAAGGAAAACAAAAGAGACACAATCAGACCTTTAGACTCCAAAATATAAACCCTTTAGCAAGAGCATGAAGCTAGAAGACAAGATCACATACAGTATGATAGCCACTGCATCCATGACTATGGTGAAATCCAAAATCACGAGATAAGTGTATGGAACAATTATGGACCATTTTTTCTGGAAGATGTGCAATATCATAACAAGTTCACACTCAGTTTCCCTAGAACTTAGATATTAGATTATCCGAACGAGTTGAGATAGCACACAGGTCGTAGAGTACCAAATAAGTGTCGCACCTGTCAAAGAAAATTTTGGCTTTCAGTTTGAGGAAAGAAAATATGGGAGATAGCCCAGCACTACAAACCAATATTTCTAACTCATCAAAGTGAAAAAAATTAACAGACTAAGATCGAGAAAACCAGCAAACCGCATACAAAGATTTGTTATACAGACAACAAAAGCAAACCCACTTGAGAAAAAAACAACCCCTACTACAACAATACTTTCAACTGCAAGTCTTCAAATTTTGATGCATAGTACTAAAGAAGCCTCAGGACATCCTTCACAAATAGAATGACAGAATTGCATTTTCTGCTATTTCACTTGGATCTTATAACTTTGCTGGACCCATTGCAGGGCTTGTTCCTATTTTTAAAGAATGTGACCCTCCACACTGAGATCTTATGACCAAAACCAAAATTCAAAGTATATAATTTTCAGATACCAACAGTTTATAATAACCTCTCCAAAACTATAAATGAGCATTTGTTTTCTTTTTTACTTTATATGTAAAAGGATTGGAGTGACTAATTATTAGGAAATTAAAAATAACTAGAAATAAAAGAAATAGAGGAGATAAATATTCATAATAATTAAGCTAGAACCAAATAAAAAGCAACATAGAAAACAGTAAATTTTCTTCTTCTTTTTTCCATCAATTTCTCTGCGGCCAAACAAAACAAAAGGCATAAATTTAGATTTTACCTCGAAAAACTCAAAAAAAATATTTGACAAAATGATACTGGACGCGAACTCAATTGTATATTTATCTCAAAATTAAAGCGATATGCTCAATTAATTAAACCAAAATAAGCATCATCAAATAACATAATAACCTAAAAACAGATCCAAATCAAAAGCGAATGAAGTAAGTACTTGAGAACAGCTTCACTTCTCGCGCACTAAGAAAGCTAAAACAAAATATGGAGAGTACAGTTTTACCGAGAAACAAACAGAAAAAGCAAAAATTTCCCGGAAAATTTGTCGAGAGGTTCGAGAAGCAAGAACGAGCAGACAGGCCGTTACCTTGTTGGGGTGAAACAGTGAATAAACTTCTGTATCTCTGTGCTTCCCTGGAAAAGGAATAGGAGAAACTAGAAGGAGAAGGTGTGGAGAAGCCCAACAACGTTGGGGATTGTGCTAACGTGCGCGGGAGGGTCTGCGTTTCCTATGTCCACGTGGTCAAATCCTGTCGCTTCGTTTTGGATCGTAAAATTTGGGTGGGGCCGCAAATTTACTGTTAGTCTGTTAGTACTGTACGTTGCCCCTGCTTGTTTCTAATGTGCGCGGTAGGTTTATCTTGGCCTTCTCAACTAGTTTCCGCTTCACAAACTGCCGGTAAAGAGGATTTTTGGTCGGCAATTATTTTTTTTTCGAGTTTTTCTTCTTTTCTTTTTTTCTTTTTCATTTTAGCCTCACTTTTTTTCTTTTTCTCTTTTGTAATGGGTCATTTTTGGACTTTCGTTTATTTTGTAAGTTTATTTCTTTAAAAAAGTTACTACTAGAGAAAAATTTTAAATTAACTAAAAAAATTACGGAGTAAAAAATTCTTAAAACATCACAAAGAGACAAACATGGATATAGAGCCTTTTTTAGAGAGAGATTTTTTAAAATCTCTCAAATAAAATTGAGTGCTTATTTATTCAATTCTCTTGTTATAGGGATTTTACATGAGATTTGAAATTTAAATTTGAGTTCGGTTAGGTTTTACCATTTTTTCTCATTTTAAAAGCTTTTTTATAAATCAAATAATTCCAATAGATATGGTGAATTTAAAAAATAATATATTTTATAAATTTATTAGTCTTTTAATTAAGTAGTCATAATCTTTCCGATAAGTCTTTGGTCAAGTGGCTAAGGTTGAAGCCATGCATTCTCAAAGTCTAAAGTTCGAGTCTTAGGAATGGCCATAATAATGTTTTACATCTTATAAAAAATAGTAAAAGTTAAGCAATCATAAATATGGGTGCAAACGAGCCGACTCGAGCCCGAGCCAACCCCTGCTCGAGCTCGGCTCGAGTGCATAGAGAAAGGCTCCGGCTCAAGCTCGGCCCGGACTTTAAAATGG
>JAYMTT010000873.1:0-11137 GCA_036898025.1 Hypseocharis bilobata
TGCCAACTTGGTGGTGCAACAAAATCTAAAATGCAAATGAAGAAAATACAAGTCTTCTTTTGTTGAAATGAAAAAAATTGGATGTGAAAAATAAAGAAGTGGAAGGATTTGCTTCATCTTAGTTATGACATATATAGAATTTAAAGAAATTAACATTCAAATAAAAATAAAAAGTAAAGAAAACTTTTTGATAGAAAAAGACAAACATTTTTTTATCATAAGAGAAAAATATTTATTTGGCTTGGGGGGGCATGGTAAAAAATTGGTGGAATATATAATTTAAAGTGATATTAATATTTTAAAGTCTTTAATTAATTGTTTGAAGTGTTGGGGGGGCACATGCCCACCCATGCCCCCCCTTGGATCCGTCCCTGAACTGGAGGATATTACATAAGTTCCGGAAAGGGCTGTAAAGAATAAAAATCCTTTGCCTTCTGTTCTGAATATTATATGGTCCTCTATAACCTAGCTGTTAGAGTTTCAGTTGGAGGTATGGAACTACTCAGGGCATTTATCCTGCTCCCACAGTAACCGGAAGCCGGTACCTAAGCTCAACCAGCCCTCAACTATCGCTTTTGTGGTTCCCTATCTGGTGAAGGTCACAGTACCTAGTAGGGGACACCATATTTGTCATCTGGAGTGAAAAGTAGCCAGATTGAAGCAGCTGTAATCGGCTTATCAATTCCCTCAACCTAACCCTCTAATTAGCTTGAGAAAGTGAAAGAACAATTTCCTTGCAAGGGCATGCATATGCCTAAGATATAAAGATAACAAATGCTTTCAGTGATACAATCATATGACTTCTCTTAATGAAAATTGATTGCAGAAGAAACGTGCAAATATAATCCTTTTATAAACTTACCAGGGTGTCTCCGGTAAAAACAGCTGGGTCCTCTTCCTCTTTGCCAGTAACATAATAACTTATGTGACCTTTAGTGTGGCTGAACAGAACAATTCAGAGAAAAAGAAAATAACTAAACAACTGAGATACAACCATAAAGGGAAAAACAAAAAAAAGTTAAGATTGATCAAATAACTGACCAGCAAGCAGAATGGGTGATATGCAACACCTAAAACCACATAGTTTGGAATTGGCTGAAGGCATCTATAGGAGACACTTAGGTATATAATTCAATTTATCCCATACAACACACAACAAAGTATCCTTGACAAATGACATCTATTTTCCATTCTTTCTATTGCTTCAGAAAATAGATGAGTAGTTGAAGATAGGTATGAAATTAATTATTTCTGTTTTGAATATATAGCCTATCAAAAATCCAAAGGCGACATATGATGATAAAGAGTGGCGTATTGCAGTAAATAAGTTTGGTAAACTACCAAGGGGTGTGAAGACACAAGATATGAACATCAGCCCCGAGTGACAACTTATCACCATTTTCTACTTTGTCAGTGCAACCCTTCACATTATCAATGGAACCACCATACACCTTAATCCCAGGCACCAGCTGCTTTATCTTCTCATTTCCGCCAGCGTGATCCCTGCCATACATAAACATTGTAAACTTAGATATGCACAAAGACAAAGGCATTGTAAAGTGTAAACTTTTAAAATGCACAAGGCATCATTTTTATTTCTTTTAAGCGTAAATGTAAATGCGTGCATAACACATACATTACAGGAAAGTTTATTAGAGCAAAATAACCTGAGAAAGATCCCATGAAATCGTGACCCTGACTAAGCAAAATATCTTAAATGTACAGATGCATAGGCATAGAAATCAGCAACCCAACAACCAAATTAGTTTCTCTATACATATATAAACTCAACTGAGCTAGACTCCTCCTTTATCCTCTGAATATCATGAACCAATGTCTTAAACTTGCCAGGAAATCTCTAGTTTTCTTTGGGGGAATGTATGAGCAAAACAATCTCCATTAATTTCTCTTCTGATGTTCCCAAAATGCTAATTTTACTTTTAATTATTTGAGTATCTAATAAGGTCGTGAGAAATTAAAGATGGGTTTATGAATTACTGATGAATATATAAAGCTTGAAACTTGGGAATTGTAAATTGGTGAAGAAGGCAATGAGGAAGCGAACCAGTGATGGTGAGTGGTGAGGACGAGCTTGAGTTGGGCTCCATGTTGCTGAGCAGCTTCAATGACCTTGTGAGGCTCCACAGGATCCACCAATGCCGCTTCCTTGGAGCTCTCGTCGATGATCAGGTACGAGTAATTGTCATCCAAACACGAAATCTCATGGATTTTCATCTTCAATACCAGCAGCAGCGCAGGAAACCAAACCTATGAATTCCAATTCCAGTCCTAGTCTCCTAGCTAGATACTAGATTGGAGTAATTAGCTACTGTGTGTGTCGCTGAGTCGAGTCGACCGACACGTGTACCGGCGAGTGAAACGCGAAGCAAGCAGATACTTCTCGTAGAAAAAAGGATGTTTGGTTGTAGTTGTGGGTTTGTACTCTATCCGGGTTGAGGATATCTTATTCTAGACGGATGACGTGTCCAAACAAACACCTTGTACAGGACAGGAGGAGGGGTATATGTATATAGTATATCTCTGATCTGACCGCGTTTTGTTTGCTAGGGCTATCTGGATTGTATCTGGTGCGTGCGTCTGGTTTGATCGGATTCTGAGATCTGAAGAAAACAAAGAAGCTAGAAATGGCGAAACAACCGATTAAGATGAAGGCGGTGGTGTACGCTTTGTCACCGTTCCAGCAGAAGGTGATGAGCGGGCTGTGGAATGATTTGCCAAACAAGATCAGCCACAAGATCACCGACAACTGGCTCAGCGCCACCCTCCTCCTCGGCCCTCTCGTCGGCGTCTACGCGTACCTCTCTCTCTCTCTCTCTAGATTCCTATTTGTTGTTTTATCTTTTATTTCTTTTCTGTACTCTCTCTATGTTACGGATTGGAATGTTGCATCTAAAATAATACTCGATTCAGTTTCGCTGGAACGCCATTGCTCTATCTCTTACAAATTTTCAACAAGATAATCCACCGATGTACTGTTTTGGTTGTGAATTAGGGTTTCATTTTTATGTTAAAAATCCAGATTTAACAGTCAAAAGCAATTGAATTCAGACTGGTTGCTAGGAAGATATAATTTTCATTTTGTAGGTGAGAAGAAAATGAAAATTTTGATGTTTGATTGATTTGAGACGTGCCGAGTTTTCTTTTTCAGCTTGTACAGTTGATTTCATGAACTTCTTGTTTATTACGACCTCTGACTGTAACTAGACTACTTCTTGAGTTTCTTCTGCTACTCATTTTTGTTAGGAATCATATCTAACTATTTAAATAGTTCTATGCTGAATTAGTACTCTTCCGTTGCTCCTTTAGCTGCTTATATATGTATATATCAATGAAACACCCAAATGGGCTATTAAGACTAAGAGATTAGGACTTCGTTGATGAAGTAGAAATGGAATGAGTAACATAGACGGCTAGGCTCCTAATGCATTCACTTCTCTTTGGGTGTTCCTCAACAATACGTGTTCGACATTGCTGAATAGCAATATTAGCATTTTTAACATGCACATTATTTATACTACATAGTGGATATAACTTGTAGCTGAACGTTGAAGGATGAGGTATTGGAATTTCAATATGAAATGAGTTCCTTCTGGCTATCCACCTGTATGTAGATTGTAGTCACCTAACTTTTGTAAGAGGTACTATTTCCTAGAGTGTAGTCACCTAAATACTAGTAAGATCCGGATAATATGATTCAGTAATGGTGTCTGGTTGGTGGTAGGTAAACTTGTGTGATGTATCTGTTTTTATTTTTTTTTCTTTCTGTTTGTGGCTGTACTGTGCTTTAGGATAGTTTGAAAGGAGGAAGGAGTATGGGTTATGGAAATTGTTTGATTGCAATCAGTACTAGGCAGAATGAGCTATAGTTAGTGAAATTTTGACGGATGATTGTAGTGATTCACTTGAATTAAAACAAATGAATATTTATGTGCCCTCTCATGATGTCTTTTCCTTATTGTATCATTACTAAGACTCTCTATCTATTTTGTATGTGGTTCCATTTTAATTTTGTTTTTCAACACATGTTCAATCTTGAAAATTAAATCTTGGTAAACTATTTAATTGTAATATGTCACTGGATGCAGGTATGTTCAAAATTACCAAGAAAAGGAGAAACTGTCGCACAGGTATTGAAGTGCTTGGACATTCTTCTTCAGAGGAGTAGATTGAATTCTCATCTTTTAGCTTCATGTTTATTGAAGTTGAGCACTATAATAGGCTATGTGTTCTCTGGAGTGCAATGCGAGTACATTAGTTTTTGATTTCTATTTGTTGCTATCAGATTTGAGTTTCTGAACTATGTCCAAAATCTCAGCATGGTTTAAATAAATGTGGGTTTGTTGCTCAAGTACATTATTTTTGGAAAATGGTTGAATTTGAAATATATTATGGAAATTAATTTCTCTCCATCTTTGAGATTCTCTTTCATCTGCTCCTTCTTTAACTTAATTCTTTTGTTCAAATACATATCTATGGTTTTAAATGTTAAGATAATTCTGTTGTTTGAAAGCATGTTGGTCTTTTCCTGAGTTGTAAGGCTTTTAAATCAATTTGTTACACTTGTTGTGGCAAATTGGCAATTCAAAACCATGCCAATCGAATCAATCTGTAATTTGAGAAGGGAAGTATGTTTGGGACTTGCTCTCCTTTTGCAGACGGAAAAATTGAGGTCCCTGGATCATCATCCTTAATTTTATTCACGAGTGACCATGTGTTCTCAAATAAATCACAACGAGCTCAAGTAAATTGTACCAAAATATGTGATGGTAACTCATTGAGCCATGAGAAATAGTAGTCACCAAACACTACATCGAATTTTGTCCATGGTCGTCATAAAATATGAGTTCGAGACGCGTCCTATTGAAAATGCATGAAAAATAACCTCTAGGTAGTCAAAAAATGCAATGGACTTAAGAATATAAAATTTAGCTACCAAAGCTGACTTGCAACTCAATATGTTGCGAAATGTGTTTTGGGACATGTTCTCGTTAAAAATCTATGGAGATAGTCAGACAAGAATCATGATGACATTTAAAGCGTGAAATGTACAAAAAAAAAAAACGTGATGGTATCTTTTGATCGATGGAGAAATATGAGATTCAATGGCACTATTTTTAATTTTGTTCACAAGCGACCATATGCTACCAAATGTACATTAGAGGAGTGTCTTCTTGAATAATCTATGAAAATGACCTTTAGATGATCTAAAATCACAATGAGTGCAAAGTCGTTACGGTACACCTTTGGTCTACGGAGAAATTAGAGTTCGCATGGTCTACAGAGAAATTAAAGTTTCGTGTCACCATTCTTGATATTTTTCATGTAAAACGTTAAAATATGCATATCAAAAAAACATCTCATTCATAAAATATATGAAAAACGACTCTCAGACGGTTCAAAATCACAACGCCCTAAAAAACGTGAAATTTAGCCAAAAAAACGTATAGTAGCCTTTTAAGTTTATTACCATGCTTTACAAATATGATTTTTGGCGCCATATGGGCAAGAATTACTCAAGTTAGTTAAATAGTCAAAATAACTTGGTTTTGCCATAAAAATTTGCAGCATCAAGAGAAGAATAGAGGAAATTATTGGGAAAAGAGAAGAGAGAAGAAGAGAAATTATGGGCTTCTTATATTATGGGCCTGCAATGTATTATACTTCTACCCTCGTTATTGGGCTTAGGCCCTGTGTCAAACCCATCCCATGACTCTCTCACACGTACACGTATGAAGAAAGAGGCATATAGAAATTGAGAAAGGCAAATTCGTTCAGAACAGGGTTCTGCAAAAGGCAAATTCGTGAAGGTGGAGTGAGTCCATCTTTTTCTTATTTATTTATTTATTTTTTTTCCTTCCATTTTATTGATTGATTTTTCCTAATTATGTAGCTCTAAATATTTGGTTTCATTATCTTTTAATCTATTTAGTCTTTTGTTTTAATTTTTTTTTTCTGCAATTTTGAGATGTCGAAGCAAATCTGTCCAAATGTGATTTAGGAGTCCACAAATTAGTTGGTATGATCTATTTGTTCTTGGTATTCTTGATTTTATTAATTTTTTTTTCAATTATTTAGGTTGTGAAAGAAGTTTAAATGACTACAACAGAGCAGACACAAAAAACTGGCCGTCCTCAAATTGTGAAGTTTGATAAGGCATTGAAATTGGTATTCTTTATTTTCCAATATGTTGCAGTGAATTTTTTTTTATTTTTTCTTCAACATTGTGGATAGTTTTTGGTTTGCTGCTCTCCTAATTGCGCTGTATTGAATTCTTGACTGCGAGAGCGATGTCTTTTCCCAATATTTAGTGGAGTGTCAAACAAAAATTCTTCTTCTTTCTTAATGGAATCTATTTGTCAAGACATATGAGATCAATTAAATCATCTACTGACTACTCTGTTACAGATTTTGTACATTATCGGGTTGACATGTATGAGGTATCGTATGTTAACTATTTGTAGGATAGGATATTAGGATGGTTGATCAAATGTAGACGTGGGTCACTTAGTTTACACGCTATGGATTACAGTGAAGTAAGAATCCTTTGATAGCTGGTAGCATGTTCATGAAGGAATGTTATTTTCATTGGTTGGTTAAACATGACTCTAACCTTTAAGAAAGGAGAACATTATGGACTCTTTGCACTGTTGTTCATTATATCTAATTTTACGAGGATGGATGGATGGATATAGTTTTGCTATAATGCAGCTCCGAATACATGTAATTGTATGTTCTTGTTACTAGTTATGATGATTTTGGTACACACTTCGAGGATCTATATGTGGTTTATTTTGATGCTAACGATATCATATTGGTTGGTAGCTTGTGATTTGGTTGCTGATGTTTAGATTCTTTTTTTCTTCTATCTTTCTCTCTTTTGGTTGCTAAGTGCTAACAGGTTCGAAGGCTCAGTCATTTTTTAGTCTTTTTATAGGTATAAAACCTTAAAAAGTTTCAAGATATTTTCTTTTTAGGATATACTATAACTTTTTATCACTACTTGATGACATGTTAGTAATTTTGCAGTTGTGCATCATATCTACAATATTGCTTGTTACTTGGTACAACAGGTGCCTTTAACTGATTGGCATTGTGCTTGATTTGTCATGATATGCAGGCAGAACAATGGGTTAATAGTATGACTAAATCTGTAGAGGAAGAACCAACAGAATCAGAATTAGAGGGTCGACCTGCTAGGTTGGTGTAGCCATGTTTACTTTCAACCTTGGTTATTGTTTTAATCTGTTTGCATTAACTTTTTAGGTGTTTATGTAGGCTTGGACTAGGTGCAAAAGTTCCACGAAAATCCAATTTTGTACCTTCAAATGACCCCATTGGAAGGAAATTACATGCAAAGTTAGATGCTGAGAAAAGAAAAGCCGTCAAAAGTAATGAGAAGTCAGATCGATCTGTTAGAGATGGAAGTGATGTTGAAGATGACGAAGATGATATAGAAAGCAGAACGAATGCTTTTCGCAAGAAAAGACCAGCCCCTCCGGTTCCTTTCTTGCAGGGAAAAAAGAAACAAAAGTAGCCGTCTTAGTTGCGTTTCTTATGTTTGTAAGGTGTGCTAGTTTCCTCAGTGCAAGTAAATTTTGTTGCTTCATGATGAGCTCATTACACACATTATCAAACTGCTTTGCATCTCACTGTATAACAATGAAAACATGAATGCTAAGTTCTTGTGACAGGAAATTAAACCATTTGGACATAGTTGCAGGACAAGTGAATCACAAAGCTCTAAATTGGTTTCTTGTGCTCTTATTTGCTTAAGCGCGGAACTACAAAACCAATGCAATTTATTTGTAGGTAAAAGAAAGCTGCAAAGTCATATGATTAATTATCGAAAACTTCAAGTTAACAATACAATTAATTAGAGATACTAAGAGGGAGTTTGTCGCTGAAATTGCACAAGGTGCAAACGTGGTTTGAGCAGAAGCAGCGGCTGACCTGCTTCTGCGATTGGAGCTTTCGCAGTTGGGTTGGGGGGGGCTCCACCTCATCACCGCTTTTGAAGTTGCCCACCTCCACCGCAAACAGGCTATAGTATTAAACATGATTTTAAAACCGATATTCTTTGTATTACTATTATTGCGAAAAGAAGAGAAAATTATGGGAAAAGAAGACAGGAGGAGAGAGAAAGAAGAAAAGTTATGGGCTTTTTTATATTGTCATTGTGGACCTGCAACGTAACTTATTTTACTTCTACTCTCGTTATTGGGCTTAGACCGTGACCCAACCCAACCCAACCCAACCCATGACTCTCTCTCACACGTATGAAGAAAGAGGCGTATATAAATTAGCATTTGCCGTCTCTGTGCTACCTCTTGCGTTTAGGGTTTTGTGAAAGGCAAATCGTGAAGGTTCGGAGGAGAAGTCGCCATGGGGAGGAGTGAGTCCATCTTTTTTTTTTTCTCATCATTTTTTTTCTATTTTATTGATTGATTTTTTCTAATTATGTAGATCTATACTTCGTTTAATTATCTTTTGATCTATTTAGTTGTTTGATTTAAATTTATTTTCTGCAATTTTGAGATATCGAACGATTATCGTTATATTTCTGTGCTTGCTCAATGTTTAATCCATTTTTTTTAATTTTTTTAATTTTGTATTTTCGTTTGCATACTTGTATATGTGTTGTTGTTTGTTGAGCCTGGGATTGTAAATGACGCAATATTCAGCTATTCAGTGGGTTTAGGGTTTATGATTCTGTGATTTTTGTTGTTAGGTGTTAATTAAGATCGTAGGTAGGATTTTGGGTTACGAAGCTCTCCAGAAAATGTTCTCAAGTTAATTCTTACAAGTTACTGATATTTGTTTGAAATTTTCTTTGGTTGTTTAATTAGCTATTTTCTACTCTAAATAGCCTTCTCAATTTTGCTGAATTTCTTAGGTTTTGTCATTTCCTTATGTCACGCTCGAATTTCATTTCTTAGGTTGATTTTTTTGCAACGCCTTCTCTAGCCTTATGTGTCATATGGTTTGCAATGTTGAAATTGCATACTCCAGTTCTGATTTATAGCTGAAAAGGGCTATATCTAATACAGTATCATTTTTTCAGGTTTTAATGCTGTTCAATTTTATTTTTTCATATGATGTATTTGATTCTGCTAGGTGGTAGCTTTTGCGTGAAAGTTTTACTGATGTATGTTTTAAAAGTAGACTGGTTTTGTAATTAACATTTCAATTTTATATTTGGTGTGCGGTCTGAGTTTGATTGCTGCTGTCATTTCTACAGGACCTGCAAGATGTTATCGTCAGATCAAAAACAAGCCATACCCGAAGTCACGTTTCTGCCGTGGTGTCCCTGATCCTAAGATCAGAATCTATGATGTTGGAATGAAGAAGAAAGGTGTTGATGAGTTCCCATTCTGCGTCCACCTTGTCAGCTGGGAGAAAGAAAATGTCTCGAGTGAGGCACTGGAAGCTGCTCGTATTGCTTGCAACAAGTACATGACCAAGTTTGCTGGAAAGGATGCTTTCCATTTGAGGGTGAGGGTGCACCCGTTCCATGTCCTGCGAATCAACAAGATGCTTTCATGTGCTGGGGCTGATAGGCTCCAGACTGGTATGAGGGGTGCATTCGGGAAACCACTAGGGACATGTGCAAGAGTAAGCATTGGTCAGGTCCTTCTTTCTGTCCGCTGCAAGGACAACAATAGCCATCATGCTCAGGAGGCTCTTCGCCGTGCAAAGTTCAAGTTTCCTGGCCGTCAAAAGATCATTGTTAGCAGGAAGTGGTATGGTTCTGTACAGACTATTGTATTTAATATCTTAGCTCTTAGATTAAAAATTAGATGTGTTGGCAGAATTCTCCTATTGCATCATATTAATGGCTTAGAACTATCATCCAAACTATTTTGTTTTTCACCTTGTAAAAATCTTTAAGCGTGACTAATGTATTAATCATCCTCTGCATTGCTTAGCCATATCCCTTATGGTCCTGGGTGGTTCAACTAAGTCCACGGCGAGTTCATTTAATATTTTCTTCTTTGATCACTGTTTTGTATGTGAAAAAGTTATTCTGCTTTGGTATTTATTGTAGAATTACTTCTCATTATTGCAATTTTGCCAATTTCAGGGGATTTACCAAGTTCAACCGTACTGATTATGTCAAGTACAAGTCGGAGAACAGAATCATGCCAGATGGTGTCAATGCCAAGGTTTGTCTTCAAAGATACCTGAACGATAATACCCATCTGGGTCTTCTTGCACAATCTATATATAGGATGTTTGCGCGTATAAAACAGTTTTGTGTCTTTGAGGGGTACTTTTACACGCGCGCACACACACACGTACACACGTACACACACACATCATGTGTCCTTGGTCAGCTTCTCTCATCGATGTACCTTTTACATTTGTTTAAAGGCACCGTATTTGATTTGCCCATTAGGCAGCTTTCATGGTATTATTATTAGTTTGGATGGAGCAATTTTTTGAGTTTGGTTTTGTTTCTGTACAGCTGCTTGGATGTCATGGACCCCTAGCACAACGTCAACCCGGAAGAGCATTTATCGATGCTGTCTAAGATATTAGCAGCTGAAAGTCTAGAGCATCTCTGAGTTGATGTTTAAGACACCTTTCCGTTGTTGACTTTATTACTATGTTTCAGACTATTTTTGGATTCTTTTATTTTGTTATGTGAGAGATTCGACTGTCATGAGTTTTTGTTTGAGTATGAAATTAAATGTGATGCTAGTTTCTATATTTTGGACATGCGATTACCAAATTAGTTATTTATGTTTCGGTATTAAATTCATCGAGTTTCCTATCAGTCAAGTTTATAAGATTGAAATGCTTTGATGATTTTGTTGAGCTTCTACTTTGTCCAAAAGTAGATATAGTTCTCTGAAAAAGGAATCAACCTTGGTGAGATTGTTAGATTATATTAAACATCTCTGGTGTAGTATGGGGCTGTAACTTGAGCCATGAATATGTAGAAGGGTTAAGTAGAAACGTAGAATACTAGAATTGAATAAATCATTCCAAAGTGTTTAGTAGAATAATAGAATTGCTTGGATTACTTTGAAGGGATTGTTAGGAATATATATTTTTCTTATTTCATTTTCATTCTTTTAGGCTTTAGTTTTAGCCTATTTTGGTTCTTTGGAAT
>JAYMTT010000874.1:0-11132 GCA_036898025.1 Hypseocharis bilobata
GTTTTTGTTTTTGTTTTTTTTTTTGTTTTTGTTTTTTTGTTTTTTGTTTTTTTTGGTTTTTCCTCTTTTCTTCTTTCTTCTCTTTTCTTCTCCAACCCTTTCTTCCATAACCACCACTCATCTCCACAGTAAACCATAGCCGCCGCACCACCTCCATCATCTTTTTTTTTTCCAAAACCACCTCCATTTTCGCGCTCCATTCTCTCTTTCACTCATCTTCTTCATCCACGGGCATCACCATACCTCTATAACCGCCGCATTTCCATCACTCTTTCTCATCTTCTCTATTTCCTTCCTCCGGCGACCAGACCTACCCCAAACCCGAGTCAACTCCTATCTCCTGAGGACCTACTCTTCATCTCCGCCTGGAATTCCATACGCCAACAGAAATTAACCAGCACTCGGTCCTGGGTTCGAATTAATCTTTCTTCATTTTAATATCACAAGGACAAGGGTTATGATTTTGAAGTAGGCTAATTTCGAATTGGGTCATAATCATCTTTTGAGAGTGACAATTGGGATTGAAAATATTGGAGAATTTGTGTCTGATTTTCTAGAAAAACTTGAAAAGAGAATGCAAGCAGAAGAAATGTTTTTTTTATATCTATTGAAATTCCTGCAAACATTTGTAGCGAGATTTACTGAGATTTCGGTGTCTAATCATAGAGATATAGAGGTGAATTTTTGGGTCTTGGAATCTGGGATTTGGGTTTTAAGTAAAAACAAGTACACGTTTCTCCTAATTTTGCTGGATTTTTCAGTGAAGTTTTGTGTACAATCATGGAGAAACAGAGCAGCTTTCGGGCAAAGACAATGGAAAAACAGCTGAGTTTTCACGGAGTGGTAGAAAATCAGCAGAGTAGTAGTCGTGGGATGATGGACAAGCAGCAGAGTTTCCGTGGGCCAATTGAAAAGCAGAAGAGTTTTCGTGGATTTATGGAAAAGCAGAAGAGCTTTCGCATAGTAATGGAGAGACAGCTCAGCTTCATTGGAGGTGAGAGGAAGAAGAGCAAGGAGTCGCCAGGAAAACGAGGTGACTCCCTGCTTCATTTGGCAGCTCGAGGTGGGAATTTGACCAAGGTCAAAGAGATTCTTGACAATTGTGATGGTAAAGATTTAAAGGATTTGTTATCGAAGCAAAACCTGGAGGGTGAGACGCCCCTCTATGCTGCAGCTGAGAATGGGCACGCCATGGTTGTCCAGGAGATGTTGAAACATTTGGACCTTCAAGCAGCATCTATTGCAGCCAGAAATGGCTACGATCCTTTACATGTCGCAGCGAGGCAGGGTCATCTCGGTAAGAAATCTAACTTTTCTTGGCTTCCCGTGTCTTTATTTAGGTTCAATTATTTGGTCTTTGGGGAAAGTTGACCCTGGAAATTATAATTGAAAATCCTCATTGATGATTCGATGTTATGTTTGCACAAGATTATTGCCACTTTCTGAATAACAACTTTATAAATACTTAAAGAATACGAACTGCTTCTTTTATTATTTTTTCACTCAAATTTTCAATAATACAGTGTATTAAATAACGACCATAAAGTTTGCAGCCTCATCTTCAAAGTGATGAATCTTATAATATTGCTTAGCAGTAAAGATGTAAAAGTTGCTTGACATCCCTTCTCTCCCGGAGTTGCATCAGCTGTTTTGCTTAAAGGCTTCATGAACATTGTTTGTGAAAATTTTGAAAAGGCAGTTTAAACGAAAGGAGTACTTTGTTTATGCTTTAAGTTTGATTTGTTGATTCAAAATTGTGACATGTTGGCTGTTTCCTGAGTTAATGTAGCGTGTGAATATGTAATGGGGCTTGTAAGCATTTGTATGTCTCTTTCAGTCGGTTGTAAAATGCAGTTGTAATAATTTTCTCTCCTTTTAACTTGTCCATCTTTTTCCCATGCTTCAAATTGTTGATTGAAGTCATAATACTCTAATTATGCTTTTAGATTATTTAGTTTATACAACTTTATTTTAAAATTTCAGATTGTGATTGGTTGCTGAAGCAAATTTTCTTTTCTTTTTTGCTTCAAACGACTTTGCAGAGGTATTGAGGGAACTACTGAACTCGTACCCCAACTTGGTCATGACCACAGATTTGGCCAATTCTACTGCCTTACATACAGCTGCCGCTCAAGGGCATGTTGATGTAGTAAATCTCCTTCTGGAGGCTGACCCAAACCTTGCCAAGATAGCCCGAAACAACGGGAAGAATGTCCTCCATTCAGCAGCAAGGATGGGGCACCTGGAAATAGTGAAATCCTTACTAAGCAAAGACCCAAGCATTGGTTTCAGAACTGATAAGAAAGGCCAAACTGCACTGCACATGGCTGTGAAAGGACAAAATGAGGAGATTGTGATGGAATTACTTAAACCAGATCCCTCTGTTTTGAGTTTGGAAGATAATAAGGGGAACACAGCACTGCATATTGCCATAAGAAAAGGCCGCACTCAGGTTTTTCCCGATTTATTTGTCTTTTGTTCTTTCTCATTAATTATATTTGCTGCATATACTACTAAATCTTACGGTGCTTGACCTTTAGACACTGTGCTGCCGGTTAAGAATTTGCATGTTGCTGATAATGATATATCTGAACATGAATTTAGGTTATAAAGGACAAAGTTGTGATTTTTTCATTAGAGCTTCAGATGCTTGTTGAATACTCATGTGGAGACTCCAGTCAAGACTTATGCTGCATTTACATTTCCTGTTCTTTCACCAGTAGGTCATAATATCCATACTGAACGTTGAACTGCTATACTCAGCGTTACAAATTGCCACTGAATCATAATATCCCACTTCCATATTTTCAACCGCTTAAACTTTAAACTGTTATTTTCATCATTTCTTTTTGGTTTCTTTCAGAAAGGTGTGATTATAGTTAGCTTAGAAGTACATATTTGGCCAATGTGTCTAAATGAGTGGGTTTTAGTAGGAAAATGAAGTTTGGTTTCAGTTTCCCTGCAGACATTTGAGTCAGTAAATCAAGAAACTGTGTGTGTGTGTGTGTGTGTGTGTGTGTGTCACCTCTCGCTCTCACACACGCGCGTTTGCACATACACGCACACGTGTCATGTCTCTGAATTTTTGGAGAGGCAAGAGGCTTCATCTTCAAAATCATTGCCATAGCATCCCTGAAAGAGTTTTGGTGGTTTTTAAACTTAAAATATGCCTGGTTTTGTAATATGTAATAAAATTTGGCTTCATGTATTCGCAGAATGTACGTCGTTTATTATCCATTGAGGGTATCAACATCAATGCTATAAACAAGGCTGGAGAGACTCCACTTGATATGGCAGAGAAATTTGGAACTCCTGAACTTGTCTCCATTTTAAGGGAAGCAGGAGCCGTCCATTCTAAGGATCATGGAAAACCCCCAAGTACAGCAAAGCAACTTAAGCAGACTGTCAGCGACATAAAACATGATGTCCAGTCCCAACTCAAACAGACCCGTCAAACTGGTTTCAAGGTCCAGAGAATTGCAAAGAGGCTTAAAAAGCTACACATCAGTGGCCTCAATAATGCTATTAACTCTGCAACCGTCGTAGCTGTTCTCATCGCCACTGTTGCTTTTGCGGCCATCTTCACTGTGCCTGGACAGTATGTTGAGAAGGATCTACCAGGGTTTACTCTTGGGCAAGCTCATATAGCCAAAAATGCTGCTTTCATTGTCTTCTTTGTATTTGACAGCCTGGCTTTGTTCATCTCCCTAGCTGTTGTTGTAGTCCAGACTTCTGTGGTTGTGATTGAACAAAAGGCAAAGAAGCAGCTGGTGTTTGTGATTAACAAGCTCATGTGGCTGGCTTGCCTATTCATTTCTGTTGCCTTTATTTCTCTCACATATGTGGTGGTGGGTTCGCATTCCAGATGGCTTGCTGTGTATGCCACAGTTATTGGTAGCGCCATTATGCTCACTACAATAGGCTCCATGTGCTATTGTGTCGTCTTACATAGGATGGAGGAGACAAAGTTAAGGAATGTAAGGAAAGCTGAGAGTCAGTCCCGTTCCTTCGATATGTCTATGGCATCAGAGACTGAGATTCTGAACAGTGAATATAAGAGGATGTATGCACTTTAGGATCTCGGTATCACGAGAAACAGTTATACCAAAGATCAAACAGCCTTTTTTAATTTTTCTATCTACAGCCTGCGATAACTGTATGCTGCTTCATAAGCTAGAGAATATGTAGATATGGAACAAGTACTGGGTTTAGCAATCAGAAGATGGCATTTAGCACTAGCTTGCAGGGAACTTTCACAAAAGAGCAGGCTTGGAAGGCCAAGATTCTTCCCTGTTTGGCTATTTGGTGGTGCTATGAGATTGGAACAGGTTTCAAATTTGATTTAATGGATCAGAGGACCTACAAATTTGTTCAGAACCCCAGACGTGGCGTTCGGCAATGACTGATCCATACATGCAGTTGATGTATACATAAAATCAAATTGCATTTATGTGCTAATGTTGTAATGAAACATATGATGTTCGGTGGGCCTTTTTTCTTTTTCTTCAATGAAATGAGGGTAGTAATAGTTTAGCATTCCCTTTTACCCTGATACCTTGTTTGTTTTGTCTCATTATTTTCTACTTTCCAGGTTTTGGCTGGTGGAGAGAGAGAGAGAGAGAGAGCTCCAAATGTTTCTTTCCTATCTGCTTACAATTGAATTGGAAAACACATGCAGACATAAAAAAATATACTAGAATATAAAAGAAAAACAACAAGCAGCATCTCACTTCAGCTACTTGTCACAATTAATGCCCTCTTTACATTCTTGAATGGGATGTTTGTTCAACAATATTACAATGCGCTTCAACTGGAAAAAGCTACCGAGTCAAAAGAATTATTAAAATTATAACCATAAACCAATTGAACCTCTTGCAGTTGCAGATGCATGAAATGGCCACCAGGCTTCATGAATATTTACATCAAGGTGCTGAGAAAGTTGTTCTAAAGAGGAAACTAAATGCCTTCGGCAACAGATACTGTTCCCTCTGCTATCTACTCCCAAGTACTAGTGTATCTATTCCTGTCCTGTCCTGTACTGCCCATGTTATCCATCTTAATAGTGTTCAGCACATTTGGGGTTAATGCAAATTTTCAGCGGTCATCAACCGAATCAGAGGAACTGTTAACTTGCCGCAACTCAGACCGGCTAGAGCTTTGGTGTTTTCTTGAACTACTGTTGGATCTTGATTCTACACGTGGGGGTGCTGCTGCTGCTGTCTTGCCAGAGTAACAGTGACGCACGTGGACTCGGTGACTTACAGTTTTGGTTGAGCAACTGCCTTGGATACTGACCACCAAAATCACTTCCTTATCACGGGTATCTTCAGACCACCAGTTATGTGGAACACCCTCAACATTCTCTTCATGGTTATGCAGTTCTTGGTGATGTACCGTGACCTCTACTGATTGATCAGGTTTAATTAGGCCAGCTGCTGGAGTAACCTATTTGCAACACCAAACAAGTAGATAATTCCCAGGAGAGAGAGAGAGAGAGAGAGAGAGAGAGCAATAATCACTAGAAGTGTCAAAAGCAGTCTAGCTTGTGATAATAGTTAACAGTATTAATGTCATATATTGGTCCTATATGCTTCGTAAAGTTTATCAAAAGTGGGATGGGGGGTTGAAGAACTAGATATGTATCTATATGATCTATTGCAAAAACCTGGGACTAGGAGTTCTTAGGGTTGCTCCAGAAAATTGATAATTTGCACCGACTAAAATCTTGATTGGGGGTGTCTGATGGAAGAATCTTAGTTTCAAGGAATAAATATGAATCCCAAAATCTGGAATTAAGTGCCATTTAAACAACCTAAGATGTTGTAAATAGAAATACCTCAAGCCACCGTGGAAAACCGAAGGAGCCTCTTGGACGATAATCATCTGCCCTTCCATCGTCCTTCGGAGTGGATTGGCCTTCGCATATGATTTTATATACAGCTTTATCATTCTCACATTTGTTGGTGATTCGTAGAATAGATGTTTCCCCATTTTGAAGGATTATGTTGTTGGTGCTTACAATAGTCTCTGGAACATAGCACAACTCTTCAAGTATAGACTTGATTTTCTCATTAGATTTGATTATAGTCCCAAGCTCCTCCCTCCTGACTGGTCTTTCGAGTTGGGCATTTTTTACATTGAATTTGCACCGAACAGGTTTGTGATCGCTCTCAGTCACATCCATGCAAGCCTCATACCTGTAAAAATAGACTCCATTTCTTAGTATAATAGAAGAAAAAAAGAACAGGAAATAAAGACTGAGCATGGAACATACAATAAAATCGATGAGACCACAGGACACTCTAAACTGCATTCAGACACTGGACCCAACCGGTTGTCACGATATATTACTCTATCACACCAGGCAGGAATGCGCTTTTTCTCCCCAGAATCATATCCTGAGTACACATAGCAAAATTTATTAACTTAATGACAATATACAAAAACATGATGAAAAGCAAAGCCAACTGAACGACATAAACAAATCCAGTTTCTCTTCAGAGATTAAATAGCCTATTGATCATATTTAGATGGTGCAAGCTAGAGAAACCTATATTTGAATTTAGTACTCTCAAACAACTACCTGAAATAGTCAAGACAAAATGTTAAACCTTTCGAACTAAATAGTACCTGCTAAACCTGGCCGGTGTCTTTCAAACTTGTAAGTTGGAGGGAATTTAATGAGTGCCTCACGCATTCCTTGGAAAACTCTGCCATTTTTCATCTCTTCCCTGAGCTGATCCTTTTCTCTAAGCCAATCAAAGCATCTTTGAGAAACAAAGTCCCTTGCTTCATCATAAGATATACCAAATAGCCGATAATTAAAATCACCAAGAAATACAACCATGTCTGCTTCAGATAAATCAGGCTTTGTTTCTTCTGAGTTGCCACCTGAGGCCTGTTAAAGTACCAAAACCTTGTAGCTTATAGCTAACATAGATGAAGGATGATAAAACAGCAGTTAATTGATCTTCAAAATACCAATCAGAGCAAAGACATACATTTGTACCCTTACTCGTATGAACGGTTGTTGAGACACCAGCTGCAACAGAGAGGACGAATGGGAAGCCAGAAGAATAAAGGAGCCAAAATAAATATATGGAGAAGGCAAGAGAGCAACACAAAATCAGGTAGGGCACCATACCGGCTGCAGTATTAAGCAGGTTAGATGATCGGGTGAAGACCATTGTTCGATAAATGTGATCAAAATCCGCATTTCGGCGATTGACTGCTTCCAAATGTGCAGCCAAATGACAATTGACGAAGCACATTATCCGATCATATACTCTGATTCTCAAACCTACACCTCCCTGAACAAATGTAATCATGCCAGAGTTAGAATGATGCTCAACTGACAACTAAAATATCATATTACTTTTTCTCCCATGTGGAAGATCGATATTTGGACTCTAAAATGAGAAACAATAGGACCATCTTGTTTGTTACTAAAAAGTTCTTCTCACAGGAGTTTTCAACTTTTGAATGAAAGCCTTAACGGCGTCATCCATACCAGACTGGATCAGATTATTGGAAAAAAAAAACACTCAATTTTCTTTACTTCTGTAGTATCTTATGCAACAAGGTTTATTGCAGGATAGTGCCAACGGCAGTCCACATTAGCTTCAAGCACTCCACAACATAGAGTGCAAGGAGCTAAATAGCCAATAATACCACCCTTGTTAAAGGCAATGAATTCCTCGTTGACCTATGTAACATTGTCCCATTCCTAACAAATTAACTTATGCAAATTCATTAGCTACTATTTTATGCCCTTGTATGAAGGCCAGCAGAAATTACTGAATATACCTGCCTCTCAGTACCTACTACTATACACATGACCCCATTGTTCTACAAGGTTGTTCAAATATAAAGTCTCTGCTTATGTAAACCTTTTTCTTTAATTAAACTTTTTATGCATTTGTGCATTCATATTATGGAAGCAGAATAGCAAATATGCACAGATATACAGGTTGGTATCAAAGTTTCTCCCGGCCTACATCTTTATAATGGGAAGAAGAAAAATAAACATAAATGAGCTCTGAAATTAAGGCATTAAATATATACAAACCTTATTGCCAATTGCACGACCAAAGCCACATGGAACTGCTGCAGCATCAATATCCCCAACATGTTTTCTAAGATTCTTTCTTACCCTAAGTGAGCAATATCAACACATGATATAAGAAAAGGAACGTTATTGTAGGGTGAAAAGACTGAACACATCAACTGTGACAGGGTTAAGATTCCTGACTTGAGAAAAGGAAAGAAGAGAGCGGGTTTGTTATGTGTACAGTTTACAAAAATGATCTTATATCACAGCGATATTATTAGGACAATTACTTACCAAAGAGATATGAGCAATCCGGCCAGTTGTCTAGAACCCATTCTTTCAAAAGTTGTTCCTTCTTCCAAGGCTTTTCCTATATTGTCTAGCCACCATTGCCCTACAGAACTCCCTTCAAGTCCTACCTATATATGGAAAAGAAAAAACAAATCACTTAGAAACACATGAGAGGGGGAGAAAGAATAAAAAAAATAAAATAAGATATCACACTTTAAGATGGACTGGAGGCAGTGTGATTATTAGTTCTATATTCTGCTTAAACAATCATGATCAAGGAACTATTCAGGATCCAATTTTGAACGTTTTGAAGATGTTGAAGAACAAATATGAGATAGGGTAAAGTAAGCCATGCAAGAGATAAGCATATGTTAAAAAAATATAATCATAAATTTCTGGATAAAGCAAGAATTATCATATTATATGTCATAGATACATTTTACAGATGCATCAGAATTGCGCATAGACTTGGAAATTCAGAGAGGTGGATGAAGCAGATGTAGATATACTAGATTGATACTTCAGAGGAATTATATTTGGACCAAATTATAGCGAGCTGTTATTTTTCCTAACTCACAAGTAATTTTCTACCAATAGTTCACTTAGTTTCTATATTCTACATATTTGCCAACCAGAATCTGCACAAAAGTCAAGGAATACTCATATCTTGAGATATATAAGCTTTACTTGGACTCTCCACATTGTTTCAATCATAAGTTACTTATCCATTGTGAAAATGTCACAAATACAATACTGAACTAAGAAGACCAAGTAACTATGAATCCAACAGGAAACATTTTGAACCCTGAATACATAACATATACCTCTTCCTATAAGAGATATATCAATTATCCAGCAAGGCTGTTTTGGAAATTCATTCTATCAAAATTAAAAATGATATCAATTGAATAGAACTCAAGTACAGATAAAGAAACAGTAAAAAAATCAGGTAGAGTTAGAAGGAACTTACAGTTTCTTTTGCTGCAGACATCGCAAGAAAACCAGCCCCCATCTCTACTTCTTGCAACCCTATAACGATAATGCCAACATCTGATGAAACAGAACCTAACCATGAGATAAGAGCATCCTGAGGGGCTCTTCCTTGACCAACATTCCATGTGCCAACTAAAATTCTGACATTGTCTCTTCTTGTGTATGTTGTTTCTTTTCCGGCCAATTCTGTTCGTATTATGTTGTCAATAGGTCCTGGAGACGCAATGTTCCATGCACGAATACCACCATGAGTAGCCAAGCTAAAAATATAGCCATTACCAGCTGCCAGTTTTATCACAGGACTGCTATGAGCGACCCATCCTGTGATCACATTTCCCTCAAGGTCTATTATTTGAACAATACCACTCACATAACCTACATATATTCGTGTCCCAAAAGTGCAAAAGCATTGGACAGCACAAGGATGGAGATTAAAATCTTGCAAACGATTTCCATTTGCATCCCACTGCACAAGCATGCCATTTGTACAGCCACTCCAAATCACTCCATCTACAGCAAGTACCAGTGCCTCTGTTCTCTTGGCATCTTCTACAAAAGCACCTGCCCCCCTAGTTGCAACACGACGAACAGCATCTGCTGCTCCCATTATTGCATTACGTGACCGTTGCAAAAAGCCCTGGGACTTCTCCTTTTTCGATGTGGAAACAAATTTTACTTTCATCTCATCTTCTACTGGCTGCTGCTGATCTTGCACTTGAGGTGCGTCAACCCGATTCTCCATTTGACCCTCAGCATTAAATACTTTCAGAAGTTCCTTTGTACGAGCATCCCTATAGAATTACCAACTCTCAGGAATCAGATTGATTAGATGTAACTATGACATATAAGACTTTCTTCTGAATTATGATCCACTAATGATTCCTTCTGCCTGGAAATCTCTGACTTTGACACAGTGAAATTTGAGAAATAAGATTCTTTTTTTTTTTAGTAAAAAGATTGCAAGTACTTAAGTAGTAATCATGTATTCATACAAGGTTGAAAATATTAAGTAGAATAAATAACCAGGAAGCTAATCTCCTATTGTTGATTTAAAAAAACAAAACTTCCAATTGCTTACAGATTGTTATCAAACCTTCAAAGAATATGCTCAAGCAGAAGTAAACTCTCAAACTCAAAACTCAAATGTTCGGACGGACTATAGCAATAAATAAACTTCACAGACAATAGTATCAAAAGCAAAAACATACCACAGGGAGAAGGACGTAGCTCCCGCACACCATACTTTTGCTCTTACATGATCAGATAATATACACTTGACATCAGAAGTAGATATACTACAGGCACCATTAACAGTCACTTGGGCTTTAAGGTCAACGCACGACCTCTCCACTAACAAAGCAGCCATGTGCTTTTCTTCTGGTTTTAGCGAGAGAGATTTTTCAATGGTTTCCCAAGGCCAGACCCTAATAACACCACCCTCGGAACCGGACCACATATCACCTGGACCACCAAAGCAACATCAAAATTAGAAGTTAAAAACATCGGTCACAACGAAAATGCATTGATTGATTTTGATCCGAAAAATGGATAATTAGAGCTAATTACTAACCATAGGAGGTCATAACCATGGAAAGAACAGAACCGCGATGGGCTTGCCAGGACAGACCCTCCTTAAAGGGACTGCCATCCAAAGCCTGATCCATCTTCCATGACCTAATCTTGCCATCCTTGTGTCCACTCCAAACCAATTTGTTCCCATTGTCAACCATCAAACAGATGGTGGGCGGAGTATTGACGGACTCATAAAACGGCACGGCGTCCTCGTCTCCCCTCCGGA
>JAYMTT010000875.1:0-11123 GCA_036898025.1 Hypseocharis bilobata
TTTTTTTTTTTTTTGAGGTGCAAATGCAATACAGGCTGTCCCATTTTTTGTTCTCTACATTTCCTAAATAATTTGGGTTGGTTCGGGCCATTTAAATTGGGCAAGTCGTACCCACAGAACCAGTGATCCTTGGAATTTATATTATGACCCATGTTAACCGATTTGGCTCGTTTGATTTGGGTTCAGAAGTGAACACTCCTAAGTAGAGCTAGAGTCGAACCTATAAAGAGTTCAGAAGTGGTTATGACTTTTGTGTATTCCAACTAGTTTGCAGACTTGTGGTTCAGTTTTAAACTTTTTCAGGTTGGGTTTGCAGGGTAGATTTTCTACAAAGGCCTGGCTAATCTTTATTGCTGCTGTTCTCAGAAGTGACATGGTTTTCAAGGACAGCAGGTCTAGTGCCTGCTCTAAATCCTCTGAAACCCAACCGAATCAAAACAAGAATTCATAGTCACCTTGACCCATCAACACTAGAAGACTCATCGAAATTTATTAAATTAACATGCCTAAAGAGAACATACTTCAAAAATCAGCAGATCACAAAAGTAAATCTTATAAACTTAGTTTTTTAAGTTATAGGACTAGAGTCCCTTGTGAAATCCTCTGATATAATTATTCATTGTGTTTTTGATCAAGTAATTCCATTTCCAATTGTTTCCCAAATGCTTTTTAAGAACTAATATGCTGAAGACGACTTATTTGCTTGAGTTCACATTTTACTACAGCTACCATTGCAATTGTTGTATGCTTTAGGGAGAATAATGTAAGCCTAAATAGAGAATCTGAGTTTGATAGTTGTCTTTCTTTAGCTTGTACCTACAACATAACAATTTACTTGCAATTTTTAACTTGTGTGGAATTTTTGTCCTTGCTTCTTTCTTTTTTCCTCCCTTTCGTCCTCTCTTACATTTATTTTCACCCCTCTTTTATACATATGACCAGAATAAGTATCAGTCTTTCCCCACCTTGGATTTTATTTCCTTAAATTAACAGTTCTGTTTTCCCGAAGATTCTTACGTTAACAGTTATATTTTCATTATTTTGACTCATTATAACCCTTCTCATGGATGTCTAATAAGATGTGATTTACACTTTCCAGATTGATGTTGAGAATCCTTGTGTCATAATGAGTCAAGACAAAAGCCGAGAATTTTTGCATTCTGGGAGTGCAAAAGATAAGTTCAAGGTAATATGTTGTCTCTGTATTAGGAAGAATTATGACTAAATGAGTGCTATACTGACTCTATATTGTGCAGTTCTTTGTCAAGGCAACACTTCTTCAGCAAGTTAGTGATCTTTTAGATGGTATTAATGACCGTTTGACAACTGCAAATGAAGATGTTGATGCTTGGGAGAAATCAATAAGACCCATACAGAAGGAACTTGACGAGTTACAAGGAAAGATTAAGAACGTAGAACATGTAGAACAAATATCCCAACAGGTACAGCAGTTAAAGAAGAAGCTTGCTTGGGCATGGGTATATGATGTAGACAAGCAACTCCAGGAACAGAGGGCAAAAATTGAGAAGCTGAAAGGACGTATACCCACTTGTCAAGATAAAATTGATAAGAAGCTGGTTAGTAATAAAGTATTGTCTATGTTTAAAGTTCCTTTGTGAGTTTGCAGTGCGACTTTAAATTGTTTAACTAAATGAGGTATGTTATATCCTGTTTAGTTTCATTTATGTAACTCCTTGCTTGGTTAATACTTAAAATAAGTAATTAATGATGCTGAGTGCTTTGAAGCGAGGGTGGAGCTACGGAGTTTTCTTTGGAAGAAAGGTTTGTGATGCCTGGGGTGTGGGGCTGGGAGGGGACGGTATCAGTTAATCAAGCATGATTTTTCTGTCTGTACTCTTTTGGATTGATATCCTTCTCAGCAAGAGTCTAATAAATGCGAATCTGTGACTTGCCTGTTCTAGATAGAAGCTTTTCTTATGAATTATTTCCTGCTAATCTAGATATGTCAAGTTAACTGAAAAAACCTTCATATTTGGATGATTCCTCTATCACATTATGTTTGTCTTCTCTCTTAAATTTTGCTAGGATTGGCACTCGCAAGGATCAAATAGAAAACTGCAAATCTGGCCAGCTACACCTTCATATTGCCATGAGGCATTGGTTAACAAAGGAAGGGGAAATTTTGTGGAATCCTTTTTTTCTTTGAAGTGTCGAAAGTAGGATCAAATGTGCTCTAATACCAACTTGAAATCAGAGAGGAGAGGAAGAGAAAGAACTTAGAAGAGTTAGTGATGATGATTCTCCACCAGACTCCTTTACTTATAGTATGAGAGAGAGATACAAAAATGGTAAAAGAAGATACTGTTCCATAAATTAGCCCATAAAATAAGCCAACACATCCCATAAGATCAGCCGACAGTCTCTAACCCTGATATCTCTCCTGAAATCTCACAACAATTTTTTTTTCGTCTAACTGAAGCCACTTTTGTTGCATCAAGTTGGTTTCTGTAAGGCAGAACTAAGGTCATTTCATGCATCCGAATTCCAACTGGAATAATTTTTGCTTGCAATAATTTTAAAAAGTAATATAATGCTAAGGTCTTGAATGAAGTTCTACTTCAACTGCAACATGATTCATTAAATATTGTAGGAGGAACACCTTAACACATCGGTTATCTTTTACTTAGTTTTCATTATAGACTTTGATATACATCCAATCATATGGTATTCTTGGTTCGTGTCAAGTTCAGCACAATATGTTACGTTACTGATTCTCTGTGCATTATCTTATCTTTTTTCCTTTTTTGTAACTTATTTTTGATTTGAGATTCAGTTGCTCCATTTTTTCACATTAGAGGCTGGTTGTGCGGGATATTTTTGTCTTATTCAAAGCATATTGGTTTTACAGGGTATTTTGGAGAAACTAAGAGAACACTTCACTAAGAAAAAAGCTCAAATAGCATGCATGGTAGAAACGACATCAGAAGGGAGGAGAAAGAAGGATGAATTGCAGCAGAGGCTTTCCTTGGTATGTTGAGGCTGGGCATGTATTTGACATCTAGAAAAGCGAATAATTAGTGGCTAAATAACATAATGTTTTCTGTTAAATGTAATATAAAGCTTTTGCTGGTGCTCATTGTTGCCAACTTCTCCCCTACAAATTGGTAAACATTAGAAAAGAGCTAACGTTATGGATGTGAAAGTGCCTATGTTAGTGCCAACCTCTAATTGTTCAGTAAATTTGTTTTTTACCACTAAACGCTCATATTTGCAATATTTTGTTTTGGGGAATAGTTGCACTTGGCTATGGTTGGGTATGTTCAGTTGAAGTGAACTGGATCAGTTCAGTACGAAGTGACTCATTCTTGTTAGTATGAGGTTTTATTTGTGTAGCCCAGGATAGGCAACCATATGATAGGTACAGTTTGCATGGAGTCACTGTGTGTATGTGTTGGCCCCAATTCTCACTCTTAAATGTTGGTTTGATCTATCAAGTACCTGCATATAGAAGCGGAAGGAGTAGAAGGCTTTGCCCCTCTTGACAGTATGACTGGAGCCTAGCTATCTTTGAGATTTGAAATAAACAGCATCAAAACTTTCTACCATTGCTTGAATACTGTTTTTCTGAATGCTTATATGGACTTAATTAATCCTGTTATAGTTTCTGCTAATTTATTTTATAATCTTTGAAGTTTCTTGTTTTGTATGTTATTAATGTTGATTTTACTTTTTAGGCCACAAAAGAGAAGCTTGAGCTAGAAGACGAGTCTGGTCGGAAATTTGCTCAGATTCAGAAAAAGGTGAAGCATGTTAGGTGGCTTGAACAACAAGTGCAGGACATTCAGGAGCGACATGTTAAAAATACACAGGTTTTTTCTGTTTGCTTTTATTTAAATAATAATTTATATATGAGTTTTTATGTTTTCTTATATTGCGGTGTTTGTATCTAATTCTGATCATTTTATTTTTAAAATGTCCAAGTTTTTATGTTCTGCCAACTTTGTTATTTATCTATTCTTCTTACGTGGATACTTAAAACTAGAAATCAACACCTGTATTTTGCTTATATATAATCCTATTTACATCAGTGCTTTACGGTGTGCTATATTTTTTGTAGTAAGCTAAGAACATAACTAAAAGAATATATATCTTGTATTTCCATAATGACTTTCTTCTTTTGGAGTACCATCATTTTTAGCAAGAGAGTGATTAGGTGCAGCCTAAGCATACGGGCTGAAAATTTTAATTAAGTGAAGTGAGGGTGTACTGTCTTCTGACTCACCCAGGGAATCAGCCAATTATTTTACAGGATATAATCTTGTTATTGTTTTTACCATTTTGGCCTATCATTTTAGAGTGTTATGTGATTGGATTGGTCAGTGTTGCGAGTTGTCCTTCATTTGTTAGCTAGCCAATTATGTTTGTGTCCATAATGTTGCAGGCTGAAGAATTTGAATTTGAAGAAGTGGTGAAACAACTCAAATCCGAGTTTGATACAGCGAATTCAACACTCATGAGGTCTTGTATCAGTCCACTTTGTCACTTGATGATGCTAAATTTAATCTAGGTTTCAAAGCCGGTTTCATTCGGTCTTGGTAAATTTATTGGCATATCAGGTTGCAGGAAGAAGAAAATTTCTTATTTGAAAACGAAATGACAGAAAAGAATGAAATCAGAAAGATTGTTGAGGAGGTATAGAGATGTTTACTGTTTAGATAATTCACAAGATATAAATCTGCTGTGAAGTTTTGATACAGTGTTTTGTTCTACGATGCATTCTTCATACCTACTCGGTGATGTATTGTTGAACTATTTAGCAAGGTTCTTTGGTTTATTCAAATAAAGTTTTAGGGATATATGTTATTAGCTTTGAGGTATCAAAGAAGAGAAAAAAGAAAGAAAAACCATTTCCCTCTGGATCTTGTTTGACACAGACCACCAACCTGTTGTCAAGTGTCTTAACACATGCTTTTCCTTTAGGGATGGCATGCTCATCAAATCTTAGTAAAGCATTATTGATTTTGTTTTTAAGCTCCCTAATAATTAAAGAATTGTTATTTTGGACTCTCAGATTGAAGGTTATGAGAAAAGGCAGCGCGAGATCAATTCTTACATCCGCGAGCTCGAGCAACATCAAACTAACAAGGTGTGGGCTATTCTTTCTAGTATCACGTTCTTAGATGCATGTGGCGTGGATGGACCATTTGGTATTGACATACATACTATGTGATTATAGTATTTGCAGCGTATTATTTTTATTTTCTCCCACATTTATTAATTGATTTCATTTGCATAGGGAAGAAATTCTGTCACACACTCTTAGTTGCGGATTACTTAAATCAGTAATATGTTCGTCTGGTCCTTTTTTTTCCATTATTTTTTTCTTTTTGACAGGTTACTGCTTTTGGAGGTGATAGAGTAATCCAACTCTTACGTGCAATTGAAAAACATCACAGGAGATTCAAAAAGCCCCCTATTGGTCCTATTGGTGCCCATCTAGTGAGTACTTTTAGCTTTATGCTAGAAAATGGATATTATTTCCATGCACAACTGTAATGATAACCACGCGGTCCATGCCACTAGTTTCTAACAAAATGATTTTGCAATGTAGACCCTGGTCAATGGTGATACGTGGGCTCCTGCTGTTGAAGTTGCCCTTGGAAGGTTGCTCAATGCTTTCATTGTGACAGATCATAAAGATTCCCTTGTCCTGAGAGAATGTGCAAGGGAGGCAAGATATAACCACCTTCAGATTTTAATATATGACTTTTCAAGACCAAGGTAGCTAATAATTTTTGTTTCTTATGTGTACATACGATTTTTTTTCTTGACCAATGTTCTCTTTCTTTTTGGTTTAGGTTGACTATACCACCGTACATGCTTCCCCAGACAAATCACCCAACTACCCTTTCTGTGCTTCATTCTGACATTGCTACTGTAATAAATGTCTTGGTGGATTTGGTAATTTTATAATTTGCATTTTGGGTTCTTATGTTTCCACCATAATTTATATTAGTTAATTTTTATGGGTGCCCCTCTTATTCTTCTCACTTAGCTTCTTTCCGCTTCCTTTGCATGGCTTCAATTCCCTTTTATGATAGGCTTGTTATTTTTCAAAAGGTTATTTATGCCCTCCAACAAATTGTAATCGTTTCGCTTTCTCAGGGTAATGCTGAGAGGCAAGTACTTGTTAAAGATTATGAGGTGGGGAAAAGAGTTGCTTTTGAGCAAAGGGTCTCAAATCTGAAAGAGGTTTATACTTTAGAAGGACACAAAATGTAAGCAAAGAATTGCAGTTGGTTCTGTTTTTTCATGTTTTAATTTGAATTATCCTTGTATTTTAGTGTTCAATACTCTTAAGAAACATATAAATCTACAAGACTTCCATTTAGGTTATAATTATTCTTTGAGGTAGATGCTTATTACAAAGATCTTCCTTGTTTCTGAAGTTAAACTGAACTCTTGCTATTGCATTTGTCAGCAACGGATAGCTCCTCAATAACGAGCTGTTAACGACGCTTGTTTTGATGGTATTGAAATCACCCTTCATGCTCTTTTATTACTTGGGTTTTTACACGTGCACCCGCACACAGAGTATTTATAGCCGACATGGGAGCCATCTGAAGCAATCTCTTGCTGCCAATGATGGTTGACTTTTCATTTTTTTTTTCATCCCTAACATCCCTTCCCTCCAAACCCACCCAAACAGAAACATTGCCTTTATTTGGATTTTGATGTATAAATCCCATTCTCGTTAATGAACTGTTATCATCAGTGCCACAGGAAGGAAGACAAAACTAGATTTGCCAATTTAGAGTGAATTTATGAAGGACAGTTGTGTGCATTCTTCTAGGTTGAATAAGTAAAAGATGGTGAGCAATTTCACTTTTATTAGGTGGCATGGCATCCATTAGATTGTATCTTTCTCCAATGCAGTTAAGCTTGATGGTAGGGGCTCTGTGTAATTTCAGAAACAAGGTTTCTGTGATAAACATGAATGTTGATGGGGGTCTGTGACATTTTCCCTTTATTATAGAGGTGAAATTTAATTATCTGGCCGAGACTAAAAATTTGTTGCAAATTCCTTGCTAGGTTCTCTCGTGGTTCAGTTGAAACCATTCTTCCTCCAAATAGGAAAGCTAGAAGTGCCCGTCTTTGTAGTTCTTTTGATGATCAAATCAAGTATCTCCAAAGAGACGCATTAACTGTACGAGAACAAGTTCAACAATGCAGTAAGAGGAAAAGGGATGCGGAGGAAAAACTTAAGGATCTTCGAGATAAGTTAGAAAATGTAAAGGTAATATTGAATAACTAAATGTTTTTGATTCAGTTTTTCTCAAATTATTTATCAGTGTTGCTTCTTGCAGTTATTTATTTTCCTTTGCATTATTTTCTGTGTGGGCACATCCCTGGACAGTTTCCATTTGTATGTTTTTATGTTAGTGATCAGTAAATCAAGCCAATAGGGTTATCGCTTCGTAACTTTCTTGAAGCGCTGGAAGACAGAGTTCTGGTTCACATGATCATTCTTTGGCATAAATAGTCTGATTGCTCAACCAGTTTGAAGCTAATCTTTATTTTCTAGTGTCATGTATCTGATGCAAGTCTTAATAATTAGATGTAATTAGTACTAATCTTATTGCTTAACATTCTCAACACCAAGAGTGACATGATCCAAGCTTTATGGTAAAATGTTCTCAAGCTTAACTTCCTAGACTACTATGAGTATAGGCTGAGCCAAGCTAAAATGACAAACCCAACTTGTATTGGGGAAGTTCAACTGTGAGAAGGGTCTTGATATTTATATATGGGTTTCTTATGGAACTTCTCAATCTCAATCTGAAGGTGGATTTTCTCTATTTCTAGACATCAACAAGCCATAATCTTCTTTGATTTTTTCCACTTTGGTTTTTTAAGTTATATTTTTACTTATACTGCTCATCTCTTCCTTTATTCTGTTCAGCGGAGGCGTTTGAATACAGACCGGGAGTTGGCTTCTAAAAATCTAGCATTGCACGATGTGAAGAATTCAGTTGCTGAAGCTAGGTCATCACCAGAATCATCAGTTGACGAGCATAACCTAGAAATTTCAGTTTGTTACTCATATTTTCTAAAATCCCTATCTTTCCTTGGTTACATGACATGGCTTTTCTTTAACTATATTATCCTTTTTGATATGATTTGTAGAAACTACAGCATGAAATACAAGAGGAAAATATGTTACTCAAGGATTACCAGGCTAGAATAAGTGAAGCAGAAGCAAAAGTTGGAGATCTTAAATTATCCGTTGAGAATCTATGTAGTATGTACTGTATGGCAACAATATTGACATTCATTTTAAGCTGCTCATAGCCATTTTCAGTTAATTTTTTTTTGTCTATTATAAAATTTAGAGCCGGCAAGAGGGTACTTTGATGCCTTTGAGAAAGCTGAAAGTGAGCTAATGCAAATTGAAAAAGATCTACATTCTGCAGAAATGGTAATCCTACCTTCCCAAATAATTGTCTCTGTTTAATGCTTCTCTGGTATTTCTTTCATTTTGTACTTCAATATTCTAAAGTTAAACTTCCATATCCAGGGGAAGGATCATTATGAAGGTTTAATGAATAACACGGTCCTTCCTGATATCAAATTGGCAGAGGCGCGATATCAGGAGCTTGGACACGAGCGTGAGGTACATTTTGGATCCTTGTTTTGATTTAGCAGTTGATGGCTCTTTTTTTCAAGATAAAGAGTAATGATTTCAGGTTCAATTGGATTGTCGTATTGATATGTATCTTAGGGATGTGTTAAAGACTATTAACATACTCCAAAAGAAGAATAAAAGGGCTCCACCCAACATCCAAATTTCTAATATATTAACAAAATTCTCAGAAGGCTAGACAAGCCCACAATGAAAATAAATTCTTAAATATATTAAATCAACTTCAGTAATCTAAGCTTTCAATCTCAATGTCTAGCTCTCTCTAATCTGCATCATGGAAAATAAGGATGAACCGAACAGCCTAGTAAGGAAAATTTAATTGCTAGAGTGACATCAATGAATCAGCATTGCCTCATAAAAATCAGTTTAGGTTATCATTATGCACACATAAGCACGAAATATACAAATGCAAATTCAGAGTCATGCTTACACTAGTGACTCGTCCTCATAGTGGTATGCTTACACTGGTACCCAATCCAAACTTTGTTGCTGAAACTTTGAATTCTCAGCAAAAAAAAAAAAAGGTTTGAACTTTGAAGTGTTCATGGAAGTTTATGTTATGGTCGTTTGGATGTTGGAGTGGTTTAGATGATTTTGTAAGGTCTACTTTCATTTTTGGTTTCTGCTAGTCTCAATGAGCCATTGTTGCTCCAGCTCAGGTGGTGGTTATAAATTGTTCTACTAGTTTTCAAGGGGTTATACTGTTGCTATCGCAAATGGAGGTTCTCATTGGAAGGGTAATGGTGTGATCTTAGTCCTGGTTTGGTAGTTTTCTGCTGAAGATGTGCTTTGTTATTTTTTTCTTTTGGGATGGTCTAGTGAAGTCAGCAAGGTGCGAGGATAAATTTTGGATTGTATCTGTTCTTCATGTCTGGTTTTCCATACGTTTGATGCAGATCCAGGACTGAACATCGTTGTGAGGATAAATTTGCAACATATGCGATCCTTCCAGTTTGAAATCATATCATTGGGGATATTTTCATCCCGTAGGGGACTGTGATATGTTTTGCTATTCTTTTCAGTTTGTAGCTGATCTTTGACTTCATAATTGTAACATTGCTTCTTGTAATTCACAACAGCTGATTGAGCAGTCTAGAGTGGTTGAGGCCCCTGGATTGCATTACAGAGACATACCTGCTGTTGTGACTACTGTTGTTGGCCAGATGCTATGTGCCATATTAGTTGCATGTATTGTATCTAAGTTTACATAGGGTTAGCTGTTTCTGTGTTCTTCTTCTTTTTTATCTTTTGTTCAGCTATTTGCTTATCATATCATCCCAAATTACTCTTTCTGAATAAGATGGCTCATTTTCTAGAATTAGCTACCTTTGGCAAGTGCCGTTCTGTATGGTCGTGTGATTCCAATTTACATATATTATATTATGGAGCTTTGAGAAGTTATATGCTAGGCATTGTAGTCTCCAGCTTAATTCAAATGAAGGATTATGTAGTTTAGAAATTTAGAAAATTATATTGTTGACTTACTATAGCTCATTCACTTTTCTTGGATGTACAAGTTTGCCCATAACATTAGGCATGTTTTAGTATCTGATTGACATCAATCATATATTGTTATATGTCATAAATTTTGTAAAGAGGTATGAAGAGGGAAGTAATTTGAAATATAATTCTAATTATCATTGATTGACTTGATTGATTTGTATGATTAGTACATGCTATATATACAACTATAGCCTTTATAAATCAATCATTTTCCAAAGGTAATGATTTGTATTAGCTTGCACAGAAAGAAGATTAAAAAGAAGAATATTGAATTAATGGGTAGAAGAAATATTGGTCGTAGTATTTCTACTACTTCAGGCCTAAGCAAAGGGGCATGGACCGCTGCCGATGGTGAAGGAAAGTGGGGAGAGATTTCAAAGCAATCAGGTAATTAATTAGTATGTATATGATTTTAATTAATTGTGTGATTAACATATATTGTAGCTGTATACTAATAATTATATGCATTGCAATTTTGTAGATCTACAGAGAAGTGGGAAGAGTTGTAGACTTCGTTGGTTGAATTATCTTCGACCTGATATCAAGAGAGGCAACATTTCTCAAGACGAAAAAGATCTCATTATCAGACTCCATAAGCTATTAGGCAACAGGTAGCTAGTTGTTGTTGTTAATTTCTCCCATTAATTAGTTAATTAATTTCTTGTATCTTCGTATCGTTTACAAATTAATTGACTAGAATGATACTGAGTTGATAGACGTCTACATTTGTAACTGAACCTTTAATAATATTTCATTCATCATCGTTCGAAAAAAAAGATTGTGCTAATCTATTTATTGTTCTCTGGCATGTGCAATTCCAGTGTGAAGACTTAAGGCAGTTTTGCAATGATCCATGGGTGAAGGTTGTTGTCCTAGCCGACATGGATGCCATAGGAAGAGAAGCACCGGTAATTGATCATACCAAGATTGTTGTTTAGCGTATTAAACCTAGTCT
>JAYMTT010000876.1:0-11117 GCA_036898025.1 Hypseocharis bilobata
GGTTGAGGTAGCTCCTACCCCGCCGCCGCCACCAACACCAGCTGCACAGGTTACTTAATTTTTTTCTTAAATTAAAAAAATAAATTTTTTTATTTAGCGTTTCTGATGCTTATTTGTTATTGTTTTTATTGACAAATGTTAACATGTGAGTTTCATTATCTAGTGATTGATGTGATTCCGTTTGTATGTGCCACTTTTGTTCTGGGAAGGGATTTTTTTTTCTGTGAAAAGAATGATAAAGGTGCTTTTTTGAATTTGATACGGGTATATTACAAATTACCAGGGGTGACCGTATTCTTTCTACAGTACTTGAGTGCAGTTTAGTTCAAGGTTAATTGCAATGACCGACTTCGAGGATGGCTTCCTTGGAGATGAGCTGCCCTGCCACAGAAATGTTGAATCTTTAAGTGGAAATCATCATAAACGAATACTCGTATGGTTTTTTTTTTCAGTTTGATTAGTCTATGTCTTTGTTTTTTAAACATTTAAAGTTCTGTGCTTTGGCCTATTTTTTCAAAAATTAAGAGTACTTCCCTCGTCATAAAGTATTGCTTCCGTTATTTGATTGTTGTCTATAGGACTGTTTTTAATACGAGGTAGGAACTTCAGTATTGTGTTTTTGTTAGAGTGAATTAATATGAGCTGATATTGCTTCGATACAATCAGAAAGACAACGGTGCCTTCTTTTTCTAAGTGAAGTGATTTCCACCTGGATTGGTCTATACAAGATTTGTGGACTGATGTACAATACTGTGTCTGGGTAAGACGGATTGATAGATATCGTCGAATGGTTATCATTAAGTAGGTAATACTGAGTTAGTTATGTTCAGTTACACAACACCGTATAGAAGTCTCAGAAAACGTTCTTATGTGTAAGCTTTCTTGCTTCAAGCATTTGTTTTTGGGCATACAGGGGAATGTACCTTGATCATATGTATTCCAAATGTTATATGTTATGATGGTTTCATTTATGTATTGACCTTATCTTCTGCTATATTTTTGTGTGATTGTCCAGGGACCTCTTGTTCAGCAGAAGTCACATGGGTCTGGGAATCCTAATATGTCGCACAAGCATTCGTCTTCACGTCATCAGAAATCAGGCTCAAAGCGGAACCCTAATGGCGTTCCTCCTTTTCCTGTACCCATGCCTTACCATCAGCCACCAATGCCACATGTTTTTCCTGCAATGGTGCCCCCTCCACATATTGCAGTTCCTGGATATGCATATCCACCTCATCCTGGGCCTTTCCCAGCTGTTGAAACTCCTTTGGTGAAGTCTGGAGGTGAGACACCCATGCAGCCTTTTGTTCCACCAGTCCATGGTATCGATGCCAGTAGAAACGTTCAGCCCCCACCACGAGGAGATCCCAATGCTTATGTTGTTTTCAATAATAGAAGACCTAATATGCAAGAACCTGGTGGCCCTGTAAATCATGGTTGGCATCCTCAAAGACCATTCAATCCCAAGGACAACATCCACATGCAACAAGGTTTCGGACCAAGGCCATTTGTAAGGCCTGCATTCTTTGGTCCAGGTCCTGGATTCATGGTTGGTCCAAGTTTCCCAGGTAATTTGCTAATCCCGTGTATACAATGCTAAAATCTTTTTGGTTTATTCCTTATCTACTTGTTATTTGACAACTTTTATTTGTCACCAGCATGGTGATGCATTTCCTACTGCTCAGATGCTGCTACTTTTGGCTATCCTTTGTGATTTTGACAGTTGATGTTATTTTGTACTTATTTTTAATATTTATTGAATGCTAACCAAAATGGCATTTATCTATGATACAGGGCATGTATGTTATGTTCCTATTCCACCTCCTGGCTCCATTAGGGGACCACATCCACCGCGCCTTATTCCATATCCTATGAATCCTGGGGCTCCTGTGCTACCCCCAGAAATATTAGCTTTAAAGGCTAATATAGTGAAACAAATCGATTACTATTTCAGGTAAGCCATCTGAGGAAATAAAATGTGTAGTGGTTCTTCTTTTCTATCCTTTTGTTATGCATTTATTATGTCAACAGCAAGAACCAAGCTGTAGACCTCAACTCACCCCACCTTTGCTGATCATATCACTTTGTGCTATGATAGGCATTGGTAATTGATGCTGGTTGGTTTTGTCATTTAAGGTGAAAAGCATGATGATGTGCATGCATCTCTTATTCTTATTGTCATTGATGCACAAGCATAGCTGATATAGGCTGTTTTTCATATTTCTGGTTGATATTGACTGGCCTTGTTTTCATCTGGATTGCTAGTGAATATGTGATCTTTTACCCAAAATGGGGCGATCAAAGAATGAGATTAATTGTTAGGTTTGATGGTTGACTTGACATTTTAGTCTTTGAATGGTCAAGTGGCCTTTTTGTACATTTGAATTTGTAGCTGAAATGCTCTTCAGAAATTTATCAGAGCTATTCATTTTGATAACCTGTTCTCCATTGAAAATAAGTGGATTGACCTATTCTCTTATTCTTAATTTTGTAACTCCCTTTGGCAGCGGCGAAAATCTGCAGAACGACCATTACCTAATTTCTTTGATGGATGAGCAAGGATGGGTTCCCATATCCATTATAGCTGACTTTAAAAGGGTATGTTTTGGTGCAATGTGTTATGTTGTTTATCTTAGATTGCTGCAGATTTTACATGCTAGTGCTATTACTGCATATGGAATTATTTGCTGCTTCATCCGCAATTATTACAATACAAACGTATCTGCCAGGTTTTTATATAATTTGTTACCTTGATATGTGGCTGAGGGAATCCAACTTCTTACTCTTGTTATTGCTTAATATTATGGGTGACAGGTTAAGAGAATGAGTACAGACATTCCATTTATCCTTGATGCGCTGCAGAGTTCTACTACTGTGGAAGTTCAGGTATATTTCACTTCATGTTATTCAGTTCATTTTTTGTTGCTGAGCTGGGGAAAAAATCAATGTGTCAGCTGGCACTGTTGGTGAAAGAAAATTTCTGATTGGGGTTATTGGGCTGACTTGACATTATGGGTTTATTATCAACTGATTATTTAAGTTATAAGCCGATGAAAATGAGCAAATTTCTGTTTATAATAAAATATAGACTACCCAATAGTTATAAAATTTTATAATTTAGTCTGATTTGGTCATGATCCTTTTAATACTTCAGGTTGTTTTATTTGTCATACGAATAGTTTTCTTAAGGCCAAAGATTAATGATTTTGGTCAATCTATCCTTTTTTTGTTTCTTCCAAACTCTTAAAATTACATTCGATTTTTATATTCAATTTTTCTTACCCTAATCTAACCTCAGTTCAGTTGAAGCTTCCCTCCCCTCAACTTGAGTTGGTAAATTGGTCTAACCATGGTGGAGAAGAAGTCAAAATAGGTCACTATTATAATTAGCATGGCTACATGTTTGAAGAATAGATTTTTTTTTTCAAATAAGAAAAACTTAAAAAGTGTTATATTTTAAATTTTTGGTTATATAAGGATTATTGCTTAAATTTCTCTAAAGATTACAGAGCCGAGATTGTTAGTGCTTCATCCCTTTTACATCTTGTTCGAGATGTATAGTCTTTTCAGATAATGGTTTTCATTTTTTATTCTTTCTTACTTGAGTTTTCTCTTGATTAAAGTTTCAGTTAAGTGTTTTAGCAATTCATTCATTTATTGTTTCTATTCGAGTATCCTAAGTTTGCAAATTCGTAGACATAGTAATCAAACAGTTTCATCTACTGGATTTGGGCAACCATTTTGTTGAATCATTCAGCAAATTTAGATGAATTTTCATGAACAGAAATGGTTGCTTATTGTTATTTCGTGACCTACTGTCTCAATTTCGAGGTAGGATAAGAGGAGGAAGGGGGCTAATGTAGCGATGAATATAAAATGACTGCAGTTCATAGAAAGCATACATAATATAGGGCTGCTATGTGAATTAGATATCCACCTACTTATTTTTCTGGGTGGGTTCAAATTTCAAAGCATGTAGAGACTTGAAAGCATTGAGGGTCATGTCAACAAGTTATAGTCCTTTTGTCTAATGCTTTGCTCTTTTGCTTTCAATCGCCTTTTCTTCATTCTGAATTTGGTGTTATTTCTATAGGGTGACAAGATACGGAAACATGATGAATGGGCAAAGTGGATTCCAACTACGGCTGAGCATACGTTGCCAAAAGTGCAGACTTTGCAGGACCAGGCTGTTATTTTCGATAGTGCTGATACTAACAAAGACGATATTAGGGGCACCTCTAATAGTAATCTGGAGTGTTTATCTCTAAATGAGAATTTACCTTTAAATAGTGACACTTCAGCAGTGACATGTGATAGTAGCAAGGAAAATGGTAGTGAGAATACTCTGTTAAGTGGTGGAACAGGAAGTGTCAAAAAATTTGGTGCAAGTGGAGCATCAATGAAAGAACCAAAAGTCAGGTTGTCCGGTCTTGGAATCAGTCATCTTTCATCTTCCCTGAACAATTTGAAGGGAATTAAGCCAGCAACACTTGATAGTCATGAGAGTGAAGATATGACTGGGAATAAACATGACGACCTATCCAGTGATTTTGGACACACATTTATGCTTGATGAAGAGCTGGAGCTTGAACAGAAAACAACAAAGAAGGACGGCTTCTCCGTTAGAAGGTATTACATGTTTCTTCATTTAGATTTCATTTTTGCTGTCTTTAGGTTTGTGCATATGGTCATAAGTTGCAATGTCACAATATTTTGTTTCATGCGATTTCAAAACAACCTGCACATATCCTAAATGCTTCTAATCAATTTTGCTACTATACAACTTATTCATCTTGTTGGTTTACTGGTAGTCTTCTACTTCGAGAGTCGTGTTAAAGGAGGCTGACTTCTAATTAGGTTTGGTTCTGGGTAGCTAGTGGCACAGTAGAGTTTGTCCCAAGTATCTTCTCTACGAGTTGAATTTCTTTCATGTTGTAAGTCTCCTTCGGTTGTCTTCTGCACTATCTTCTTTATTTGTTTATATTTTTTAATGTCAGGGAGATATTTTTTCATTTAGAAAATTTAGAAGCATTATTTGGTTATAAGAGTGTTGACTGTCAGCGGAACTGTGCCTTATCAAATTGGTATTCAAAATCTTTATTGTTCAAAGTTCAAACTATAGTTAACCGAGTGTGTTTCAATTTATTGTTTTCAACTTTGTGCTTGCATATGGAATTTATTTTTATTGATTGTTATTGATGTATTTGACTTGCTAATTGTGCATTATGTATTGGCATTGTTCCAAAAGGATTGATGAAGAAGATGATGAGCTGATTGCTAATGACCAGGATGTTCAGAGACTTGTAATTGTGACTCAGGTAATTTTTTTGGGCTGTTTGTTTATATTATGTGAGAATTAGATACTTCTAAATATAATAGATTTACATCATGCCTTCATTCACACTTTGTTCAAATTCATTTACACATTGAATTATTAAGGGAGATATGAATATGGCTTGCTCAACCTCTGATGTCAAAGAAACAGGAAATGAGCTAACAAATCCTGTAAATAGTTAGATTGATGGTCTAGAAAGGGATAACTTGCACATTCAAATTATTAAGTAATGAATTGAATATTTGTCATGCAAACATGCTAGGCTGAGGTTTCAAATCTTAGCTTGATTGGATGCAACTTCAAGTTTAACCTGTAATTTCCGGAACTTTGTGGCTTACGGTTCTTTGTCTGTCTTACAGAATAGTGGAGGAGATGACGGTCCTAAAGCAGGTGGCAAAGAATCAAAGACCATTTCGAAGGAACTTGCTTCAGCAATAAATGATGGCCTTTACTTCTATGAACAGGTAGGTCTAGGGGTTTGCTGCACTAATCGACTTGTTACTGTTGATATTTGATATTTCTTAGTTACTTGTCATATCATACATTATAACATGTCTCCTATTTTCAGGAACTATGGACTAAGCGATCTAATCGTAGAAAGAACAACTCCAGTTTTGAGAATAGAGATGGAATCTTAAGATCTTCAGTTGGTTCCCCCTTATCAAATTCAAAAGCGAATGACAATTCTCCTGGCAGTAGTTGCCTTGATGAGTCTGTCAGTGCTAATTCGCGTAAGAAGCAAAGTAAAGGTTTTCCAAAGCAACAGTCATCCCACAAGCAGAGATTCTTCTCCAGCAACTTTAGAAATCATGGAACTGGTCGTAACTCGCTTGGAGTTATATCAGAAAGTCCACCAAGTAGTTCAGTTGGATTTTTCTTTAGTTCTACACCACCTGAAAATCATAGGTGAGTGAGAGTGACTGTTGTTAAGTATTCTTTCCGTGGCATTTTAGAAGTTCATCTTATTTCTTTTGATTGCAAAAATTAATATAGTTACTAGTTCTGGAAGCGCGGACACGAGTATCAAATTTTCTAGCACTTAACCGCATGTAGTTTGATTAGCTTTTTGGGTTTCCACTGATTGTTTTAATTCTCAATATTACAGCCTGAGGTCTTCAAAATTGAGTGTATCACCACATGGGTTTCTCTCTGGTAGTAGTCCGCCTGTGGGTTCCATGCCAAAGTCATTCCCACCATTTCAGCATCCAAGTCATCAGCTTTTGGAAGAAAATGGTTTTAAACAGCAAAAGTAAGGCAATGGTTTGAGAGAAGATGAATATGATCCTTTATTTTGTAAATGTCTAATATTGTTGCTCTTTCAATTAGGTACTTGAAGTTTCAAAAGCGGTGCGTTAATGACAGAAAGAAGATGGGTATTGGTTGCAGTGAGGTGGACCATACTTCCTCTCATAACCCGTTTCATATTGCATACTTTTGATTGGATCGTTTATTTGGGCTATGCTTGTAGTTATAGTTACATAAGGTTGCCACATGGAATAAACTGAGTGGATATAGGACAGTGTTCTGGGTTTAGTAATATCTATATCAGTTTATAAGCTTGATAATCATACGTAGTTTCAAAAGTTGAGTGGACTATATTTTGTTCTATTTCTGGAGAAGGGTATATGACAAAAAATACCTGGATATAAAATGATGTTCTGGATTTAGTTATATCAATATCACTTTATGAGCTTGATCATCATGCGTAGTTTCATAACTTGAGACATCTATGTTTTGTTCTATATCTGAGTGATAATACAAATCTTGGGGGAGGGTTTATGACCCATTTGCAAGTGTAAATTTGGCATGCAGAAGCGTTCTTCAAATTGCTTCGTTTTGACAGTTTTGGGTGCATATTGAATTGGCAATTGTTTGAATTTGATTTTATAGTCTGTAATTTGAACTTTCTTTGCATTGCAGTACATAGTTGCAAACTTACTTATCTTTATGCTAGTTAAAGATATGCCTTTGTACCTTTACATGCAGGAAATGAATACATTATATCGATTTTGGTCATATTTCCTTAGAGACTTGTTCGTTCCTTCAATGTACAATGATTTTCGGAAATTTGCACTGGAAGATGCAGCTGCTAATTACAATTATGGAGTAGAGTGCCTTTTCAGGTTCTATAGGTATTACTAACGTATCTTTCCTGCGTCTCCCCTATCTGTTCTATGGTCTTAAAACACCCAGGTTTTAGTTTTGCCTGTATTGTAATTTATTTTCTTTGCAACCAAATGTTTTACCTGCTTAATTGGAAGTTCACACAATATGCTCTTACCATAACGAATTTGTTTTTATTTATTTATTTATTTTTACTATTATAGTTATGGATTGGAGAAGGAATTCAGAGAGGACCTTTACAAAGACTTTGAAGAGCTCACGGTTGACTTCTACCTTAAAGGCAATCTGTATGGTCTTGAAAAATATTGGTAACTACCTTGTACAGTTTTCCCCTCCTTTATATGTAAATATGTGTGTGGATATGTGCATTTAGGTTGCTGTTTTTAAACTTTCAGCAGACTTGCTTCTGTACTGTGTTGATGTTTTGCTAGAAGGGATATTTGTTGATACTAAAACAAGGTAATTTAGTTGATTGCATATAAATTTCCATGCAAAAAATATAATTTGATGCATAAATTAAGAATTTTAACAGACAAGTGCTCTAATAGAACCTATTTTAAATTTGAAGAGTGAAGATCACCTTTGTAATGGTTAATAAGGTTTTCATTAATTACCGGACTGGAATTTGGACTGAGGTGGAGATCCACGAGGACCACTTTTGCATGAGGATTTTTATTAGTCGGAAGGTTCTGAATATCATGTCTGTCGGGTATGTTGAAGATGAAATGAACCAAGTCTTTATAGTCGATTGTCCTGGTGGGAAAGTTGGTAAACTACCATGGCCATTGTTTGTTATTTTATGATAGTAGCATGGACGTAACAGAGGACCTTCTGTAATATTTAGTTATATTTTTGTTTCAAGGTTTTTGGGTAGGGTGATGAAGGTGGTATCACTATGAACTTTGTTCATGAGCGCCTAAAATCTTGTTCATAGATTTGTTTAGATTTCATTTAAAAGGGCATATTATAAAATGATTCTTGTTTTGCTTTTCTTTTACAAATGTGTACACTTTTTTTATCCCTTCACTTTTTAAGTATTCTGGGACGATTGCCAAATCAATTATTGCATTTGCTGGTGCTGCAACATTTGGTATGTTGATTAGTTTTAGATAAGAAGTCGTAGTTCATAGAGGGGAGAGCAGCTCCTTAATAATTATATTTGTATTAAGCTTCCCTGCTTTCTGCCAGACCTGGATTGCCAATAAAAACTAGGTTTTAATTGATTGCATGGGAGAGGGTAGTGGGGGCCCTCATATGCGGCAGGACAAAATTATAGGTTACAGAAACAGGAAATGTGAATGTTTGCAAAGACTTTGATTTCTTATTTGAAATGTAATTTATGCTTCATAAAATATCATCAATATTTGTTTATCATCTCTCTTTCCATCTTAAGAAATAGAGATGTAGTAATATAATTTCTACCATGAGTTTCTTTCTACAAATTAGATGTTATTGTTTCTGGCAGGGCATTCCACCATTATCGTGGACGAAATGAGCAGAAAGAACCCCTAAAGAAACATCCAGAATTGGATAGGTTGCTAAGGGAAGAATATCGTAGCTTGGAGGATTTCCGTGCCAAAGAGAGGAATACTACTGTGAAGGAGGACAACCATTAGCTATCAGTATGGTTATGTTCTCTAGTGGGTTGAAATGACCACACCAACAATTTTGAAACAGCAATTCTGACAGCTTGACAAGGGAGTGGTAGTTGGCAGCCTAATTTTCTGCTTGGATACGAAGGAAAGGATGGTTTTTTGTATATTGTATATTTTATGGGATTGCTAAAGGCTGCCGACTTCCAAGTTCTCTTTGGTTTTAGGATTTTCTGGCTCCCAGGTGTATCTTCCTTTTTGGAGTTGTCTTGCTCTTGCAGAGCTTGGAGCCTTGGAGTGGTTGTAGAGGTGTGGATCATTTTCTTCATCATCTTACTCTACCCTCTCTGATTGTAACCTGTACATAGTAAAAAGATGGAGAAAAAAAACCCTAAAAAAAAAAAAACAAAAGAAGAAATTTTGTACTTCGGATTTTCTGAACAATAAGAGATTTAAGGTTAAATCTAGTCTCATTGGTTTAGTTGTGTTATTCATTTATTCTTTTTTTTGTTATTAATGTTGAATCTTGGGTGTCAAATGCTTTGAATTCGAGATGATGCCTTTTATTTCTTGTGATGTACATTTAAATGTTGGGCATGAGTGATATGTGAAATTGGAGCAACTCATATGGTCCGCAAAGCTCCATCGGTAGCAGCTAACTGCTTTGCGTATCTTTGTGGCACGGGTGGGAAGATTTCAATGCCCCCATGAAAATGGTAACAAAATGAGTGCCCGAGGCCTTCTATGCACACTTGTAGGGTGATCAGGCCATAAGAATCTTGCTGAGCAAGTTCTGTTACTGCCAGCTTAAGCTGTACTGTAGTTCACACTAAATGTGCAGCTTGTGACAGATTATTTGCCCCACTGTATAAACTCGGGTTTATGGGAGATGAGAAATGCATTTGCTGGTAGCTACTTCTAAGCAATTTTCAGATCCTTGGCAACATCTAGCTGTTCTGGTTGTTGATGGTTCTGGTGACAATGAAGGGTTCGAGCAAGATACTGCTATGGCTGATGATGGTTTTGCTGTGCACAAGGTGCTTTGAGTGCAGAGAGCCGGTACTCCACAGGGTGGGAGGAGGGAAATATGCATGGTCGCCCAACGTTAACTACTCGGAATGGTCTAGTCGTGAGACCTTCTACGCTGGAGATTGGCTCTGTAAGTTCAATCTCTGATCTCTATTTTTCTAACGTTTTAGATCTTGCAATTCCTTTTATGGAGAAGATTTAAGTTCAATCCATCTTGCTTTGTTAGTTTTCGGATTCGACAAGCACCTCTACAATGTCCTGGAGGTGAATGAGACAAGCTACGAGAACTGCATCGACAAGGACTTCATAAAGAACATCACTCAAGGTGGCAGAGATGTGTTTCAGCTTGCAGAAGCCAAGCCATACTACTTCATCTGTGGTGGAGGTTACTGCTTTCACGGGATGAAACTTGCCGTTTACGTTCAAGATATTCCACCAACTAGTTCGCCGATTCGGGTAAGCAATGGTGGCCATCCATCAAGTAGCTGCAGAGAGATCGTCCTGCTAGTTGTGCTCGTTCTGGTTGCTCCATTGTTATGGGGCTTCCTCTTCTAGATTTCCACTTTCAAGTTCTATTTATGGAGTATTAAATTTCTCTGTTTTTCTTTTTTCTTAATGAAAAATCTAAAACCGTTGTAGTGGAGAAGAAGTATGGTGCTTAATATATTTTATTATTATTACTACGTAGTTTGTATGGAACCGTCCGGTATTATTCAAAGTTTACTTGCGGACTAATTAGTGCCGGATAAATTCATAACAGAGACAAATTACTTCATACCGAATTTTAAAAATTCACAATAAGTCGAAGTCTCAGATGAATTTGAAATTCTACAAGTAATATAACACATACAACGAGCCCAAATCTTGAGTGGACCTAAAAAAATTCGCCTCTATGTTAGGATGGTCATAAGAGATAGGGTAAATTACAGATAAACACCTTGTGGTTTATCACTTCTGCATATAATTACTCTCAACTATTTTGAGCGACACATAAATAACTTATGGTTTCAAGTGATCTTTTTATCCGTTAGATTTAA
>JAYMTT010000877.1:0-11108 GCA_036898025.1 Hypseocharis bilobata
TAGAATTTGTGGCGGTTGAGTTGGTGTAATTTGGATATTAATCGGTGAATTTGGATGGATTCGTCTTCAAATCAACCCGAGTTCGACTACTTGTTCAAGTTGCTGATGATTGGGGATTCTGGTGTTGGCAAGAGTAGTCTCCTTCTCAGTTTCACTTCTGACACCTTCGAAGATCTCTCCCCCACCATTGGTATGTCTTTGATGTTTGTTTTCTAATTTTTTTTGAGTGATTTTAAATTTTTTATGTTTAGTTTCATTTTCATCTATTTGATAAATGAGTAATTTTGGCAATGCTTGTTTGGCTAAATAGGAGAAATGTGCATGTGAATTCATGATTTGATTGAAAAATATCGAGATTATATTCTTTATTTTATCCAATATCAGCTATTTATTGATGGGAGAGTGACTATCTGCTTATAAATTGACCATATTTCTAGATTCTGGAGTGTTATGAAAACTGTGGCCTACTTTCGGGATGAGCATCAAATTTATTTCGACTGCAAAATAATTTTTCTTTACCTATTGATGTCTGTCTCATTTGCCTTTTTCATGTAGGTGTTGATTTTAAGGTAAAGTATGTTGCTTTGGGTGGAAAGAAGTTGAAGCTGGCAATATGGGATACAGGTTAGAGCAAATTTAAGTGCTTAAGCTACTATTTTTTTTTTCTTTTTCATAACGCCGCATCTTGTCCATTTAATGAGATTCTTACATCTATGGTGCCTACATTATCATCGTAGATTAGTGATAAAAATTACTTCATGATTTTCAAATTTATGTTGTAGTCACAGTAAGAATTTTGGTGAAGCTAAGTTCTCAGTTCTATCTTATGCTCTATGAGATTTTTCTTAATCCCTTTAGATCACAAATGATGAATATAAACATTCTCTGTATGGAACTTTGAATAAAGAACCTGTCATTGGTTTTTGATATATTTAATAGTTTAGCTCGATTAACCATTGGTACTATACATATGATATAAATACTTCAAATAGGACAGAAGTGACATTTTCGTCCTGAATTGTTCGTAGCTTGTTCCTATTTTCTGGTAAATTACCATATTGTTCTTGTGTGCTTGTATAAAGTCCAAACTTTTGTGACTCCTTTTACTTCTAAATAAAATAGCGCTTTAAAGAATGATCTATTGCGTTCTATATTTTGTAGTCTTTGATTGTTAAAATGAAATGGAGATTATACTTCCTTCACTCCCTTTGTTGCTTGCAATGTTTCTGAATTTTGTTTTGTTAATTTCATTTTCTTCCTTTTCATGCTTTATTTGGAACTCCTTGATTTCATACACCTATTATATCAATTCCCCTAGACACGAAACAATAAGCCCATCTTAATATTCAATTTGAGATGTCTGTATGATCAGCCTGGTAGTATAATGCTATCTATATGTTAGCTTCTACTAAATCTTAAGGAAAGTGGTTTCACTGGTTTCTTCATAAACTGTAAAATTTACTTTTTCCAAAGCTAAACTGCTATTACCAAATGTGCAACATGCAGCTGGTCAGGAGAGATTCAGAACATTAACAAGTTCATATTACAGAGGCGCACAAGGGATCATTATGGGTAATTTTTTTTTCTTATCCTTTTTGTTTGAACTTGACTTTTTTGTTTCTTTCAAAGAATAAATTGTAGGCTTTTGTGCAGTCAATGGTCTTGAATTTTGAAAATTAATCTACAGTTATATCACTGTATGTGACTGATGGTTTATAGACAAAAAGTGGCATTCACTTGTTTACAGTAACAGAGGAACTTAAAGGATCAAGATTCTGCAGAACCATGATGAGAATCCAATAAATTCCATTTCGATTTTGGCCATATTGTAGATGTTTTAAATTATCAAAAAATATAAAATCAGTGAAAGAAAATGTACTTCCAAATCCTAAGCAAAAGCTGTGACTTACAAAACTGAGTCGATATGGGTGCTGGCTTCTAAATTGATCACCACCAAGCCCATTCTTATTTGCAACTATCATGGCCAGCATACTACTAGCTTATGCCCTTGGGTTACTGCTGCTGCCATCAAAGCATCTTCTGTTACTGTTATTGCCACCACTATAGTATTGTCATTGCATGGCATTGGCAGCTGCTACCAGCCTCTCCACTATCATTATCTGGTTATATATACTACTATGACTGACAGTTACTGTCATTGCCATTGTATCAGGATCAGCAATGTTTTCACCCTTATGACTATCACTAACAATGCCATCGATACTGTTGTTGACAATATTAGAATTGCTGGATTTTGTTCTGGTATTATCTGCACCATTGCTACTTCTTACGCTACGGCCATTATCCACCACCTCCACTATCATTCTAATCGCATATCAATTCTATTTTTGTGGTGCCACCATTCTGATTGTATGCATGTTCCCCGTTAGCTGTTTGCAATATCATCAATTTTTATCATAATAAAAAAAAGGAAAGGAGCTTTTTAACTCTTTCAGTTATAAATCTATGAATCCTAGTTCTTCAAGACCCATGAGATTTAAGATTCTAGGCTGCAAAAGAAGGAGTTGATGCCATTTTTGCCTTAAATATTTGTATTTCCTATATTGTAATTTAATCACTGGTTTCATTTGTTAAGAGGGCATTAGTTGCATCTACTAGGAAGCTAACATTTGACTTCATTTATCTCTGCCATTTTCAGACATGTGTTCCTTCTCTTTCACAGTCTGATACTGTTTATGCATTTTCAAAGCTACAGATTGGTATGATCAATTTTGGATATGACTTGTGTGCTACTGAGCTGACTTGTCATCGACAATGATGGAAGTAGTTATGAGAAGATTACATGTCAGCTCATTAAATTTTAAATTGTCAGGGGTTTGGTTAGATCTATATTCCTCATTGAACTGTTGGTGTGGATGTTTTGACTGCAACAGTTTATGATGTAACACGGCGAGAAACATTTACAAATCTCTCTGAAATCTGGGCCAAGGAAATTGATCTCTATTCAACAAATCAAGATTGCATCAAGATGCTTGTTGGAAACAAACTTGATAAGGTATTTCTTATAGAGACTTAAAGATTTAAATTGTTTTATTGTCCTTAATTCCTATAGATCATAGTTGGTTAGACATTCCTAATTAAATTTTCCAAGCAAAGATAGTTATTTCAATGCTTTGGTTTTATGGAGAACCTGGAAAATCTTGTTGGATGGGGATTAAATGCTGCAATGTATGGCACCTGGGGAGCATCTTTTTCTCTCTCTAATATGTATAAAGTTTAGTTAGCAGTTAATTATAACATGCAAATTCAGAGTTTTCACCATAACATTGATATATTTGCTTCCAAAATTTCGCTTTTCTGCCCTCCAAAAGTTTCCTTTAATTTTCTTATTGAACAAACTTTTTGTGAGTTTCAGGAGGCACATTCATGCCTCTTCCTGATGGCTTCCAATTGGTTTATTTGCTAATGCAAATGGTAGATGCTTTGTTATGTCTCAAGCGGCATGACAATGATGTGCTGTTTCAAGCACCCTAGCTCCTCGTCGTTCTTCAATTTGAATTTGAATGGGCCTACGTTTTGTGTTAAAATCAATCTACTTTTCAGGAAAGTGAAAGGGTTGTGACAAAGAAAGAGGGGATCGACTTTGCAAGGGAATATGGATGCCTTTTTATTGAGTGCAGTGCTAAAACAAGAGCTAATGTACAGCAGTGCTTCGAGGAGCTTGTTTTGAAGGTATGAAAGATGAAATTTCTTATGATTGGATGCTGTTATCTGTTATGCACAAAGTCAAAAGGCTTGAATGTTTCTATTATGTTTATATGTTGTCTTAACATGAGGAATAATACGATGAATGATGATAATATGCAGATTTTAGATACACCTAGTCTCTTGGCTGAGGGCTCCAAAGGTGTGAAAAAGAACATCTTTACACAGAAACCTCCAGAATCTGATGCATCCTCCGCTTGTTGCTGATGCTGTTCCTTGCATTGTCAGAGCTCTAACCGTGATGTGGTGATCCCTTTCCAGATCCAAGAGAAATCATCGTTTATATTTTGTTTCTATTTAACCTGAACAAGAAATCTCATGTAGAATTCCGATGTTGGGATTTTCTGCTCTATTTCACTGCATCTTGTCAACCATCTATTTAATTTTCGTTTCACATTTAGCCTTGGAAAGAATTACTGATATAACAATTTCAAAGCACTTCTGCTGTGTGGTTTGTACAGAAATAGGGTTTGCCTTTGGTTGATGATATTGGATTCAGGGGTAGTATTGTCTTGCAAGTGTGGTGATAATGATTAATCTGATGCAAAACATTAGATCAATTAATTCTTGAACTAGAAACTTGAAGATTTAATATAAACTTGATCATAAATGTAACTATTTCCTTTGAGGTATTGGTCCGCGGAGGTGATTATGACTGTATTAATGCATGGTTTAAAAATAAACTTGATTAGTTTTACCAACACGTATTGATTTCCATAAATGATGATGTCCACTCTGTAGCTTGTCTTGCAAGTGTGATGATAATGATTAATCTTATGCTACTGTGTTTTTATTAGAAAATAGCCAACCAGTTGAGGTTCACAGTTAAGTTTTGTTTGAACCAACTAATTTTGGGCCCAATTCTATCACTCATTCTTGTTGAGTCCCTTAACTGGTGTTAATTTGAGCTATTGAATTCGAAGCCATGCTGCTGGCTTAAATATTGAATGAAAGAGAGGTGAAAATGGTTAATCTATGAAAAAACAAACATGCAAGAAGATACATAGTCCAACTGAAGTTTTCATAACGATAGAACAACGAGGTTGATTTTCCTTGTAAAGTTTCCAGAACTTGGATTCCTACAACACGGCAAATTATAAAAAACGGTTCGACTCTCAAATAGTACAAGAAAATGGAAAAGAACTAAAATAAAACTTGTCATCTCACCTGCAGATATGCATTGCCTTCACTGGAAATGTTCATTGTTGCTGTCTCAAACAAAAAAAAAACTTGAATCTTGCTGGCTGCTGCTGTGGTTTTCTTCTTGTTATCCATTAAAAAAGAGTTGGGAAGAAGGTATCTTTGGCTTCATTTTAGTTGGTTAAATTGATAGAAGCTGTATTATGTTCTGCTCCTACCACATGCTTCATTGAGTTGCAGCAAGCAAGCCATCAGTTTTCTTCAACTCATCAATATGTCATTTTTGCAATGAACTCGGTCCTAAATTGGTTCTTTCTTCCTTTCCTGTTTGGGTGTTCGTAGTTTAGATTTTAACTTTTTGATAAATCAATTTCATTGTTGTTATTTATATTGCATCATCTATTCTCTTGCTTCAGTTAATATTGATGTCTTGGTGATGTTAGTAATTGATTTGAGAAATGACACTGCCTATTTTTTCTATTCTGTTCTGAGTAGAAAGAAAAATATGTCTACTTGCTATATTGGTTTTCCATTTGAAAACATTCTTCCATGGTAAATTCATAATCTGTGTTGACAACTTCTATAGATTTCTACCTTTTTTCCCTTCTGGGTGCCAGCTATTCCACTGAGAATCAGATGTGATATGACTGTTAAATATGCTTTTTATTTATGGCTTGATGCTAACCATACATACCTCGCTTTTTAGATTCCTTTGTGGCATATGACTTGGGCAGACAGAGATATGGTCAGCCATCTAATGCATGCCATTTCGTTGGAGGCCAAAGATGGAAAATGAAGTTATCTGCCGTTAATGCGATTTACTTAATTGGATGCAAAAATGGAAAATACATATTTGAGCTCTCAAAAAGACGGGCAAGGAAAAGAAGATTCATTGCATAGCTTGGGAAAGGACAGAGAACTATCTGGAGACAACAGTTTGAGTTCTTTGGAGTCGAATTCGAAAAGATTGATTAAAAGGCTGAATCCAGAGTGTACCCTAAATTTAACTGTCAAGCAATTACAAACCAGAAAAAATTGCATTGAGGATCCTTACCTCCGAAGCAGTGGTGGCGTAGACTGGAGGATTCCGAAGCATATGGTGAGTCTGGATGAGAAGTGTCTCCGACGTTGCTTGGAATTGATTCATATAAGTGCATCAAAAGCAGCCTCAAGTAAGATCTCTGTAAACTTTACCCCTGGAATGATGGGCATTTTGGCTGGCGGCTCAAATCTAACTGAAATTACAAGTGAAGAAACATTTGATACAACTAGATTTGTTTTTCAGTGTCCGTTGGTAGCTGGGGTTGGGAATGTAGTCGTAGACCCTGCAGGACAGGAAATTGTAGGTTCAGTTATGGGGAGTGACAGTATGGTGAATATATTAAAAAGCCCTCTGTATCGCAAGTTTGGCACCTCAGGTGGTGATGCCAACTTCAGAAGAAGTTCCGAGGATGATAAAGCCACGGTATGTTATGGTTTCATGAACTCCCCTGGGGGGTTAAGTACCCATTTGCCGCAAAAGCTAGTGAAAGAAGTGCATGTCGAAAACCATAAATTTGGACAGGAGACTCTGCATAAAAGACTTGCTTCAGTGTCTAGCACAAATTCCACATGCTCCGATCAGTCTTCTGCTGCTTCTGCCACTGTTTCTCAGGGAATGCTGCAATGCACTTGGAGAGATGGCAGCCCACATTTTGTTTTCTCTGTTGATGACCAGAAGGAGGTCTATGTAGCCAACTTGTCAAAGGTTGACTCTGCAGAGGATAAAGCTCTAGATTACGTGTACTTGTTCCATTCAACTAAGGGAAGCCGAAAAGAACATGAAATTAAAGATGTTGAGGCAAACCTTGTTGGTAAGATGAAAGTTTCGACTTCTTTCACCCTTTCTCCAAACAATTCAAAGATCACGGAGACTGAGTTCGTTTTGTATGGTAATGGTGAAGATTATATGGGGGAGGGGCAGACTTAAAGCCACAGCCTCAAGAAGACTAAGGGATTGTCAAAGAAGGTGGTGGATGTGTTCAGGACTGGCCACTCATCCAAGCAAAGAACTCTGCCCAAATTTAGTGGACCTGTTGCCATACTGGAAAGTTGTCCTTGGGATCCACACCAAGCTACAAGCAACAATTATGATGAGCTAGGAGAGGTTGATCTTTCGGAAAATCATCTTCCTCCAAATTTTGAATTGGCTGCCATTGTTGTGAAAGACCATATTCCTGACAACAGGCAGCAGGAAGTTGGAGGTTGGGGCTTGAAGTTCCTGAAGAATGCGGGGACCAGGCAAACCGTTGACTCTCTTGATGTCTTGGTGCCTTCTGAATGTAGTGCTCGAAACACCAATGATTGCTCTACGAGTATGGACATTCTAGTCCCAGCAGGTCTTCATGGTGGCCCAAAAACCAGAAATGGTGGCCCGTCTAGTCTCATTGAGAGATGGAAATCTGGTGGACATTGTGATTGTGGTGGCTGGGACATTGGTTGTCCACTCACTGTACTTAAAACTCGACCAAGTAAAGAAGAAGCTCTGCACAAAGCAGATACTGAAGGAGAATGCAAGGCATTTGATTTATTTATAAAGGTGCGTTCATATCCTTGTATTGTGTTTATTTGTTCTATTGCAACTCAAATGCCAAATTTGCCGATGCTAGTATGTCCAATTCCCAAAGTATCTTTAAGCTACAGGAGCCGATGTAGTTAATAATTTGTTATGCTATATGTTTGTAAGGACTTGTATCTTTTGCTTGTCTCATTTACACTAGTCAGATTCTCCCACTGTCTTGCTGTTTTTGTGAATAACCCTATACATCATACCTGAGAAATATGGTATTTTATTCAATGCTAATTGAGCTGTAATGTTTGTGACTTAAAACGAAACATGGCATGGTCTATGCTGCTGACTGAAGAAGTTGCATCGACAAAATGCATTCTAGTTGCATTGAACCTCCTTGTGTACTATGAAATTCAGTTTTTATGAAGAGATGGAGATCTCATGGATTAATTGTCACGTACTTAAATCTGTAACTTGTATATATTTTATGCTTTTCCTAAACTTCTAATGACTGGCTTTACTGTATAATAATTTCCTGACCATAGCCTGTATTAAAATTTTCAGGCTTCAGAGCATGGTGATCCGACCTTGAGGATGGTGAATATCCATGATGGCTTGTACTTCATTCATTTTCAGTCAATTCTGTCAGCCCTGCAATCTTTCTCAATTGCAATGGCCTTCTTGCATACCCGGAGTCCCACTCTTCGACCCAAATATGTACAGGAGTTGAAGTAGCAAAATACATGGATGGGGTTCATGTAGTAGTCAAACAATCTTACAGGATTACAAATTTGAGTAAGTTGGCATCAACTATTTATACATGAATTGAGATGTTTATTTTCACGTTCTAGGGTTGTTATTTGTAAATTTGTGTTGTGCCAGTGTGTTCTGATTTTAGGTGTATTGTGATTTTTTATCCTTCGAATAGAAATTCTCAGACCACAAAGTCTTGTAATTTTCTCCCTTCCGATTGAATGTACAAGTTTTTTGATGAAGTGAACCTGATAGAGATTATCTGTGTAACCATCAGCGCATGTAGATTTACAGTTTTGCAATTCAAGCTTAAGAGTAATTAGTGTGAGATCATGTTGACATAATATTCATGGGGATCACAATATGAGAGGACAAATCGTGTTTCTGTGCTGTTACTGCTTCATAGGAGGATGTTGGTTTTCCTCAGTTCAACTCCGAGCAGATTATACAAATAGTTTGAAGCAAAGACTGTTTAAAAATTGTTGATAATGCTGCATGTTAATTTCAGTCGCAGGTTGAAACATCTCAATCCACGTATTTCAGCTCAGATGGCTGTAGCCATGATCTTTTGTTGTCTAACAATGTTTTGATTTTATGAATGGGGCTCCCCCGGTCAACAAGTCAGACCTATATGAAGACACACACACACACACACACACACCATACTATACGAGGAAACTTTGCATTTTACAAGCGTTGTGTGAGATACGTCATAGGCGGTTGTATGGTAGTGGGTGGATATTGTGTTGGTGCACCTTTCTTTTGTAGGACTGTAGAGGTTGAATACATAAGTATTTTCTTTTGCTTGCTAACTCCCAATAAAAGAAAGGAAAATAAAGAAAACAAAGAAACAGCCTGCTATTAGACATTAGAAGGTAAGCATAGATGTCCGTCTTGTTCAATCTCAGCCCAGTCAAGTTTGACTCTCCAGCCAGAGCAATGGATTCTGCAGCTGTTGACGTAATTGCTACTGTCATCCCTGGTATGTTCATCATGTCACTCTCTTCTGCTGTGAAATGCGTAACTATGAATTTTCTAAAATGCATGTTTTCTTCTAGGCCTAGTCTACTTCACTAAAAATTGGGTGATTCATGAATCCTAGGAAAGTGGCACGAATTTCGAGCAGAATCTTTGAGAATACCACGTTTACTTCAAATTTACTCGGGATAGTTGACCGGAAAATCTTGTCACAGAATTACAACTGCCTACCAATCCCATGTGCATGGCACGTGACTGAAAAAACATACCCCAAACCCTACCAACACATACTCCAGTCATGCCTCCACTCTTCACTCATCTCTAACTCCACTGCCTCCATCACAATCTTGGCTCCCAACTGAACCAATTCGAACCTGGTGACTTTCAGGAGCTTCTTGAAGGATTTTCATCGGAAAAAGTAGCTGGTTCAAGTACCAGTAAGTGTTCAAGTTGCTGCCTCTGATTTTTCATCTGCTGCGAAGGTAAATCTTTGTTCTCATCTGACATGCGAAGCCTCTTTGCTTAATTACTGGTTAGATGAACCTTTTTTAGGGTTTATGTTTCACAATTTCCTTGGTTTCCTCAGAAATTAGGGTTGTTTAAATTTGATTTACACAGAAAATAGGGTTTATATGGTGAAGTTTGATTTACACATAAATTATGCTTGTAATGAAGTTAAATTTACACATAAAATTGGGTTTTTCAATATCTGTATGCTTGAGTAGACCTGCATCCTGTTCATTCTCAGTATCTGCCCAGTAATTTTGTAATATATGTTGGTTTTGTTATGGGTGTTGTTAAATTATTTTGTCCTGCATTAATACATTAATGATTCACTATTTCTGATCGAGTATCTGTGCTCTTCAGTACCAATGGACTGTGGTGCTTGAGTTACTGATTGCACATATTTTGATTGTTTGACGTTATATTCTATTTATACATAGTATTAATCTACCTTGTAACATATTTCTTATTTGTATCCTTTTATCATCATTTGTTCTATTACCATAGAATGGCTGGTGAAGATTATGAACTAATGGATGAAGAAATGGAAGAGGAAATTGCAGTATGTGCTGCTGCTGCCCACTACAAGCTGGTACTAGATGGGGGGCCTTCCAGGTTGCAAATGATGATGATGATGATCTTAGTTTTAGTTGCAGCTGATGAGGAAAACAACAATGTCCACCTTCCATGATGCCTACTACTCTTTCCTCTCTCTTTGTTTCGTTTTTCGTAAGAGAGGAATATATTCGAGCTATAGGGTTTAATTTTAATTGTAATAGCTTGTCTGATGTAACAGTAGTTTGCTATTGGATCACAGATTCAAGAATGTTGCCTAGCTGTGATTTGAAATATGCATTGCACAGGTGAAGATGGGACATAGTTTCTGGGAGAAGCTCTCATCAGTCTCTTTAACGGAATAGAAGCTAAATTTGGTATTAGAATCTTTTGAACATCTGTTCAATTGTTCATCTTTGACACCAAGTAGGAACATTACAGAAAAAATGAAACATGTATGATTCCACATTATAACTTTACAATGATGCTTAAGGCGCCCTCCATAATTTTATTTTTGATATGCTTGATTTTCGAAATCTATAATTTGATTGACGGCATCATCTTATCATTCATACCTATTTATAAATCTGTGTCAGAATAGAAATCCAATTCTATTTTGCCATAATGCGAGTTAAATACTGCTTTTAATTATATGCAAGCTTGGATTTTGTTACAAATTGGAGTTTCTTGATAACAAGGCATCAAAATAGTTAAAATTGACTAAACATTCTCATCATATCCTGCATTTTTGCTTTGGTATTTTTTAGCTCAAAATGGAGACCTTTTGACAATCAAATGGTGACTAAAATTGTCTTAAATGAGGAACTGGGGCAATGTTTATCATACCTATATATTTCTCGAAGGGAATATATATCTTGATTCTTTGATGGGTTTATTTAGAATC
>JAYMTT010000878.1:0-11094 GCA_036898025.1 Hypseocharis bilobata
TTTTTTCATTTCAGGAAGGGTATAACTGAAAATTCAAAAATATTTAGAGTCTTAAGATAAAAATCGACCATTTATTTAAAAACATCCCTGTTGAACAGAGGGAGTATTTAGCTTTAAAAAGATACCGCACTATTTTAGCTTTTAATTTATCTCTGTCTCTTTCACATTCACAGCACACAGAAACAGAACCCTCACTGCCACCGGGTCGTCATCATCATCACCAACGCTCAAGTCTCCCACCACAATTATCTTCAAATAAAAGGACTCTTCTTCACAAATGCAAACCGGAAGCAGCCCCAACACAGACTGGGACCAGCCTTTCACGGACCAAGAACTCGAGGCTATCGAAGCCGCATTTCTTGCCGCAGCCTCCCCTCCGATCAGAAAACGGGACGTACCCGTTTCCGACTCCGACGACCAGGACCGCCCGCAGAACCGCCGCCGGTTGCCCCTTTCTCTCCTCCAACCCAATTCCTTCACTCTCACCCCCTGCTCCAGAAGTAAGAGTTTTTTTTTTGGGGTATTTGCACTGTTTGGTCCCCGAGAAAATCTGAGTAGAAGGAAGAATCAAATGATAAGGGAATTCTGGGTTGTCTTTTTCTAGCACGTTTTATTAGCTACCAAACAGAGTAAAATCAGTTTTCACTATTTTTCTTAGCTCATGCTCATAGCTGTATTGTTAGGCCATAATTATTGAATTTTGTGTTTGTGGAATAAAACCCATTTGAATTGGTTTTGAATTCACTGTATTTGATTTCAACAGTAATTCCAATCTATGTTCCGGGCATTTCTCTGGATTTTGGATTGAATTGAAATCAGTGAGCTTATATGTTGCATTGCATACATGTAGCCGCTACAGTTATTGTTAGAAGAGGGTAGAGGGGACAAGTTTCAGTATTTCATGCGTTTTCTGTTTTCTATTGCAGGCAATCCAAAGGTGAGATACCCCGTTATGGAGTTTGGAGGTCGAATTATGTATAGTAGGACTGCTAATGAGGTAGAAAGAGCTGCAACCGACCTTATAAGGACACTTCAAGCTAAGAAGATGGAAAGAGGTCGAGTCACAATTGGGTTGGACATTGAGTGGAGACCAACATTCAGAAGAGGTTATTGTCATTGTTCCTATCTTGCTTCCTTGGCCTATATATTTAATTTTTCAAGCTGATATGTTCATCTAATCAATCATAATTATGTTTGTACCCGTTGCTAAATCATAGTTTTCCCACAAGAACATATATAATGGTTATTTGTTCTTACAAAACTTATATAGAGAAAAGCCATATCACATGCGATACTAATCTTGAAAACTTATGACAATAGCTAGAGGTCATTTTTATCTGCTTTCTCACATTTGTTTCTATATCATGGAAGTAAAAAAAAATTTAATTAATTAATTAATTGAAGTTTGTAAATATTAGTTTTGGATGGGGATTAACCAAATGTGTAGAATCAAAATATTGGAAATTACTTGGATTTTGATCAATCAGAATGAAAACACCAAGGTGGGTAAGAGCCTCTGTAAATTTCTATATAGCTTTTCCCAACTCCTAAACCTTTAACCAAGCCATATATCTCAAACACTCTGGTCAGATAAGCTTCATTTGCCTACTTTTTCCTGTGCTTTCTTTGTTTGTTCAGTTCCTTACCTGGAGATCTCTGTCTTCATCCATCAAGTATCAATTCATTAATGATATAGAAACCAAGGATCTCCAACCCCACCTCCCATCGAACTAATCTAAGATGTATAAATATACCAGTTTCTCTTAACTCTCAAGTAAGAGGAAATGAGTATCACCTTTAAGGCCAGTCCTTGGTAAATTATTTTTTCCTGTCTTTCTGTTTTGTCACCTCCTCTGCCTTGTGAATTTTATTTGTTATTCCCCTATCTCCAGCCCGTTGCCACACAATTATAATAAAAAAATGGAGAAAAGGATGAAGCATATTGAGGCTCTTGATAAAGATGCATAGAGCAAGCTTTGGGAGCAAAGGAAATCTAATAGCTTAAACACAACCACCCAATTGTGTGTGTATTAGTTGTTTAACCACCTTGTATTAGTTGTTTAACCACCTTTTTGTCCATAGTTTAATGGTCTATACTATACCATGCTACTTTTACTTTCACGTGGAGTATCTAGTTATAAATGATGAGATAAAGACAAGAATGTACAGTGATAGGTGCAGAAACAAATACTTAGGTGTGCATTTAAACCCTAATTCCAAGTTTGTGGTCTGCTTAGAAGGATTGGGAGTAGCAAGTGAAGTGTCACTAAGTAGCTTACGAGCCAAACTTCATGTTTAAAGTTAAACTTAAAATAAACTTCTATTTTCTGGATGATTCTCATTAAAGATTAGAAAAACCCTATACAATGCAGGTGTACCACAAGGGAAGGCAGCTGTAATGCAGATATGTGCAAACAATACTCATTGTCATGTGATGCATATTATTCATTCAGGAATCCCTCAAAGTCTACAGTTTCTACTTGAGGATTCTTCACTTTTGAAGGTTTGTATATCTTCATTGAAGAACTTTTCCATTTTTCTTACATTTTTAACATAAATTGTTATTCTGAACATTATTCATTTTCAACTTGTAAATGTTTTAACGAACATGCACAGGTTGGAGTAGGCATTGCCAATGATGGTGTAAAGGTTTTTAAAGATTATAGTGTATCTATTAAGGGCTTGGAGGATCTGTCCTTTCTAGCTAATCAAAAGCTGGGTGGAGAACCCAAGAATTGGAGTCTTTCATCTTTGACAGAAATGCTTGTTAGCAAAGAGGTTTTTTCTTGTTGTCCCAAGTTTAGTTTGTTTCACCTTCATATTTGTTCAGATTACTGATAAGTCTGATATATTTTTGTCTTCGCAATGCCAATAAGCCTATTAATAGAATGGGAGTTTCAATGATGCCCATCACTACTTCTATTATCTCACTTACCAGATCTCTCTCGTCTATCAACTTGAGCATTTTCTGTTGTTGTAACGAGCATGTATCAAGTCTTAGTTTCAGCTTGCAGCCTCTGCATCCACCAAATAGATGTCTGGTGCCCCTCAGTTGTTTTAGTTACATTTTGAATCTTCTCGACTAATACTAATAGTAGATGTTAGTCTCTTAGTGTCTACAACTCGAGGTTGTGTCTAGATTTGCAACTTTAAGTACTCATTGATTTAAAGTTTATAATTCTAAGCAATTTGCAGAGGGCTGTGATTGTCTGGTAGTAAAATCAGATGCTTTACTTTTTGTCAATGCTTTGATTTCTGGGGAACCTTGCGATGCGCTTCATGTTGGTTGAGGATGTTTTAAATTTGAAATCTTAAGTTTAAAGCCATCAAGTTTGAGCTTGTTAGTAGATCATGTAATAAAGCTACTCATTCTCTTGCTGAGCATGCCGTTACTCTCATAACAACAATAACAATAACAACAACAGGGAATAGTTTGTGTTACTCATCATTTATGTATTGTGTTTCTGTTTGTTTCTAATATCTCTTCTTTACGCCATTGCATCAGCACCATTCTCTTGTTTTGGTTCTTCATGTCTTCAGAAACAATGATCATCCTAAATTATGTTTTCTGAAACTCCTCTTGCTTGTTCTTCAGTTTTTCTCCTTGTGGGTACTCAAATAAACAGGGTCTCTGTCAGGGTTTCTCTTTATTTTGTGTCTGAGGGAGGCAACTTGGAACTCTTTATACTAGGGGAAGCTTATTGCAGACTGCTTGCCCCTGAAACTCTACTTTGACATACATTTTGCTAGATGCATGCATCATCCTAGTTATTGAATTCTAGCCTTCTAGGTCATTAGATTTGCACCAGGTTCTCTCTCTTACAGTCTGCCCTCATTTTTCTGCGCTTAAAATACCTAAAGGGTCTTTCTTAATATTATTTCTTACCTGTAACTTTTAGTTAGTTAGGGTTACCATTATGTGCACTTCATTCTAACATTTATACCTAAAGACTTCTGCTAGGGTTTTTATACGTAACATTATTAACTACCATAATATTGTAAGTTATGTTGTTGAAATTTGTGCTAAATGTCCTTTAGAGATTACCCACTAATTTGTCTTACATGTCTATTAAAGGAATACTCAAAGTAACAGAAATTTTTTTTAAAAAAAAAAAAAAGTAAAAGAACCATGTTTCTTGATGTTGTGCAGGTCAATTTTTAGTCTCGCACTGCATCACAGTTAATGGTTGCTTTATTAAAAAGCCACAGCAAGCAGAAAACAAGAAAAATAATTTTGTATTATTTGGTATCATACCAGAAATGTGTTCACTAGGATCTCTTTCTTTTTAATTATTGATCATATATGTGTTATTTTCCATGTGTAGGAGGTTTATTATAACATACCTGTACGAAAGGGCATCTTGTTACTGCAAATAACCTTAACCTTCTGATGATATATAAATCTGTCTAGCTAATTTTTCTCACGATATATCCGTTTCTTCTTCTTCTTCTTCTTCTTCTTCTTTCAGTCTCTTCTGTGTGTTACATTCCTGTTATAGTTATTGTCAACCCTACTTTATGGGTCTTTATACTTGAGACATTGCTAATAGTTGTGAGAAGATTCAAATCATCGGACAACCTTACATATTTTCATGATCTGACAGACACTAACACTCCAATTGGATCTTGGAAAAGGTGAAAGAAATGCTAAAACTAAGCTTAAAGTTTCTAAGGGGAGAAACTAAACCTTTTTTTTTTTTTTGGTTTCATTCCATTCTTCTTTCCTTCAACTTCTCCACGATCCACATGGAAAACTTTTTGCCTGTTAATTGTATGCAGATTCATTTTAAGTTACTTGGCTCCTGCTGTTACGTATATGGTTGTAGTTTGTTGTGCAGATTTTGGCAAGTATTCTAGCCGGGAAATTTAAATTAAGTTTTCAAAATATTGCAGCTTTTGAAGCCCAATAAAATTAGATTGGGGAACTGGGAGACTAGTTTCTTATCAAAGGAGCAACTACAGTATGCTGCCACTGATGCATTTGCTTCTTGGTATATATATCAGGTGATTCATAAATATTATGAAGAACTTCGAGCCTTATATTAGTGTACTACTAGTATTACAGTCTATTGCTGCTATACTAACACTGGTTTTATGGTAAAAAGGTTTTAAAAAGCCTCCCGGATACAGGAGATACAGCCGACAACAAATCTGAGGAATTGCAATCTGCGTCACAGCAATGACTTTTTCTGTTATATTATCCAGAAACTTGGTCAGCATTTGGCAGGCAGAATCATGAATACCAATTTCAAGAAAGTGACTTCATCAGGTAAGTTGATTGGACTAAGCCGTCATCAGATTGAGGAGAGGTTTTCAGTTCGCCAGGAATCATCACCTTGATGTCCCCTGTTCAACATTGATTTAGTTTGTTTGAGTACAGTGTCTGAGCATATGCTGTGCTACTCTTGAGATGACCATCATTGGACAGAAATCTTGTAAAATTAGAAATTTCATGTAATTAAAACTGTGTATTGCATAATTTATTGATCTTGTTTATCTAGGTACATACTGATTTTGAAACGTACTTACAAAACTGAATTTATTGTCCAATAAATTATGTTTATTTAATTGTTAAGAGTTTCTTTTTCTTGAATAAGTCATGAATTTTTCTAGATATATGAAGTCTTTATTATAAAGAGTTAAGTGAACAAGACATTTTGAGTTCAGTGAACAAAACAAGCCCCATGCTATGCTATGACCAATTTTCTTTTTAACCAAACAATATATAAGCACAAATAATTTACTAATAATATTAAAAAGTTTCAAAACACAGATACTGTGAAGAAAATGTTAAAATTACCCAGTAATTAGCGCTAAATTAATTTCTTTACCATTGTGAGTTCATGGATCTAAAGAACCCTAAATATTGTTCAAGAATAGATACAGAATTAATTTACCATAAAAGAAACATATATTTCCATTTCAAATACTGTACCTTATAAGTTGGCAAGTTGCGATGCTTGGGCTTGGAGCCCAGAACCCGGTCCAGTCAATTCCTCAGGGCCCAGATTAGCCTCTCTCTCTCTCTCTCTCTCTCTCTTCTAAGCAGTTGCTGGTGGTGAGTGAACTGATGAATCTTCGTGACTGTCTGTCTGGTTAATGAGAAAATCAGATGTTAACAGTACATTTACTGAGCTATGCATTTTTGGGCATTTGTTTGGTACTTACTTGGATTAGCAAATCCCGAGTTGCAGTTGCCGGCCACAAGATTGCCCCTTTCTTTCCCACCCCAAAGGTATGTGTGTGTATATATATTTTCTCTTTTCATATTTTTCCGGACTGTTTGATTGCTGAGAAAATTAGGGAAACAATAGAGAATTTTGGGTCCCGAAATATGATTACTTCAAAATCAAAATAATGGGTTTTATTTCTTAGCAGTACAATTATTGAGTTTTGTGTTACAGAAGACCAGACAGTCTAATCTAAGCTCTAACAAGGGAAAATGAGATACCTACACTGAAGTTTGGAGGTAAAATTATATATAGCAGAACTGCTAGTGAGGTACAGAGAGCCTCATGGGAGCTTTTAGAGAACCTTGAAGCTAAGAGAAGGGAAGTGGGTCAAGAAGTTGCAGTAGGGTTGGACATCGAGGTGGAAAGCATCCATGATAAGAGTGTGATTGTCAGTCATTGTTCATATATATGCAAATATGTGGAGACAGTAGTCATTGTCATGTGATGCATGTCTTTCATTCAGGAATCACTCAAAGTCTGCACTTGCTACTTGAGGATTCTAAATTGTTGAAGGTGTGCAAATATTTACGCTGAAACTTCTACGTTTTTTACATTGTACCATAGTAGTTCTTATTAACATTTGATGCGTTACTGTTTTCAACTACTATTCGATTATTTTCTACACAAGCATTCTTACATTTTTTACATCATCTATCTATATTGTTTATACTGTATACTCTTTTCGACGTTCTTACAATGCACGTGACTCGTGCACTGGTTGGAGTGGGCATTACTAGTGATGCTGGCAAGATTTTGAAAAGATTACAGTGTATCTACTAACGGCTTGAAGGATCTCTCCTTTCTAGCTAAGCAAAATCTTGCAGCTGGTCAATATTCTAATTACCCTTTGGGTCTTAGATCTTTGACCAAAATGCTTATTAGCAAAGAGGTTTTTTCCCCCCCTTCTGTTTGAGTATAGTTTTCTATGCATTTGGCCCTTTGTATATGATAAACTGTTGATATATTTTTAGTTTTCACAAGAAACAAGTTCTAATATAGAGAGGGTAGCAATTGCGCGCATTAGTTCTATTATTCTCTTACTGGACTTGTCTCCTATATTAACATGGTCATAACATGTATCAAGTCTTAGTTTCTACTTGCCGCCAGCGCATCATCCAAGTAGATGTCCTGAAATTGTTATGGTTATATCCTTAGATATTTCTTGACAAATGCTTATACTACATATTAATATCTTCATGCCTGTAACTCTGTGATTAAATTTGCAGCTTTAGAAGTAGGCCATTTGCAATATGTAATTTTTATGTCAATCTTAAACAGGTAGTGGTTTGTGTTACTCATCATTTGTGTGTTGCACTTGTGTTCATTTCTCATGTTTTTCCTTTCTCTTGCCGAGGCAGCATCATAGCTTTTGGTTCGTATCTGGAAAAATAAAAGAATTCTACTTAACTATGTTTTTATCGATTCCTCTTTCTTGTTATGCAGTTCTTTTCCATGGATGGGAACTCTAATCAACAAGCTCTCTATTGGTTTCTTTTTTTTTTCTATGAGCGATGCATCTTGAATTCTTTCAAGGGAAGCTTATCACTGGAAATTCTTCTTTGATCTGCAGTTTGGTAGATGCATCATCTTTGCCAATGAGTTCTAGTTTCATCAATTTGCACCAGATTGTCTCTCTTATACTTTGCCGTTTGTCCTTCTTTTCTCAAAGTTCAAAATACACTGATAATGTCTTCCCTTCTTTCTTCCTTGATGATGCTATTTTTTCTCTATAGCCTTTCATAGTTTACTACCTAGTTTGGAAAACCAGTACATCAGCTTTACGTACCTAAAGAGTGCTGCGAGAAGGGGTTTTATATATAGCACTAATAACTACCATAAACATTTAAGGGTTTTTTTTTCTTCTCTATTTGTTGAAGTTGAAATATTTGCCAAATTTCACTCTGAGATTATGACTACTATATTTTACATATATTTAGGACTGTAAGAGTAGTATTGTTTACATAGATTACAGAACAGATAGAAAAGAAGAGAAAAACGTTGTTGTGTCTGGATTCGCAGTAGGTCAGTTTTATGCCCCATACTGTGTCATAGTTCAGAGTTGTGTTCTTAACTGCAGTAGCAAGTGACCAGGAACTTTGTCGTAATTATTGATTCATACGATATTTTTGCTGCATTAACAGTTCTACAATACAATGTGCTTGTACTATTACATGGTCATCTTTCTTATTGCATTTATTTGATCTTCTGAAAATATATAGTATTGCATGCATGCCTATTCTTTGCCACTCTCTTCTGTTTTCCATTCCTGTCCTTTCTCTCAGTTTCTTTTATGTTTCATTCCTTCTATTAGTCTTGGTTCTTTGTTTGACTTATTGTCTATAGTTGCTTGAGGAAAGGTTGAATTCGTTGGATAATTTACTTACTTCCACAATATGACTATCATGAAACATGTTTAGATTGAAACTTTTGGGTCAAACCCAAGCAATGTTTAAAAGCTTGTTTGTAATGTAAGAATGGATTTGAAATGATCACCACACGAAAGATCTCAACTAGAAGATCTTTTGCTCTCTTCTCCTCTCATAGTCCTTCCAATTCTAAACTGTGATGTTTTATGATCAGAGTCCAATTTATCTAATTTGGGTACGTTGGTTATTTTATTTGCATCTATAGAAGGGACTTGATATTCTATGGTGCCTTGATGCAAACCTAAGAATAAGAAATTTAGTTGAAATAGTGATGATATATCCATTTAGAAATGGAGCTCCGGAACACCATCAGGAATTGTTTTCATATTTAATCATAAGCTACACAACATGCATTTCAGAATTGTACCCATTAAAAATCTAAGAAAATGACATTTACATGAACAAAAACCGCGATAAAACCCCATATAGGTAGCAGAAAAATCTACTATTCAAACCTTATCCCGAACTTTTTCATGTCTTTTTTAACAATTTATGAAATGCTTTCGACTAGTTAAAGAAAGGGTTAAAAGGAAACAATTATCATGGACTTGGTTCAAAGTTTGGTTTTAATCATTGATTCAAATTTAAGACTTCAAACCTGAAAATTATATTGATCAGTAGAGAGTGCATGTGAAAATTAACGTAACAATATGATTTTGTTCAAGTACAATAAATTTTTTAGTCATCAAATTATCTTTTCATTTTCAATTTTGTAGAGTAAATTTGATTGAAACTCCACTTTAAAATGAGTTTCGAGATTCAGACCTAAATATAATACACAACTTACATAACATGAAAGATATCTGTTATTGTCATAACATTACATATTTTAAGCACTTGAGAACATGAAATTAATAATTATACATTAGTGTGGATATATAAACAAGTTGTTAGACGAGGCGGTGGTGAGACCCAATACGATGATATAACCAAGTTCGATTAACCGAATCATGTTTGTTTAAGCCGACGAATCCTTGAACCAATAAAAATCTCTATGGGCAATAAAAATAAAACCAAACAAGTTGCTAAAAAATACTAAGTCAATATTCATGTCTGGTTGTAGAGCACTTAATGAGTCAATTACACAGAGTTGCGTCACCTGATGTAAGCAGCAAATCTATATATCTATACAAGTTTTGGTGTCAATTAGTAAACCTTGAATTTGGGCTAAAAAGCACTCACTCACTACAATTTGGATTAATAAATTGGATTAGAACATTTTTGACACCAAAAAAGTGTAAATTTGTTAGCACACAATTTGGCTTTGGGGAGGGGGTTAGGTGGCATTTGATCCCAGCCCTCCATCTGGCAATTTCTCCTCAGACAACCTGTTACAACAACAACAACCTTACTGTTAAGTGTAATGTTAACTTCATCACATCTGGTTCCCCCTCAATTCTCAATTACTACCAAAAAAGGGTAAAGGCCAAATTGGAGCCCAACCACTGGTTCATTTGTCACCATAATGGGCTTTGATTTCAAAATCAAAATAGTTGAATAGACACCACTTGCATGTTTGAAATTTTGGACCAAATTAAAGTACCAATGTGTGCACTTGTCACTTGTGTGAGTTGTACAAATGAGAGTGAGAGAGTAAAGAGGCATAGCAAAATGATCCTAAATATGAAATTGCAACAATCGAGGGGTGTGATGAGATGTTAATGATTTTTTTTTCCTTTAATCAGAGGTTTTGAGTTCGAACTCTGAGTATGAAGAACGTTTAAAACTCGATAGGAAGCATTTTGCCTCCTTTATCGGCCTTTTAAGAGTACATTACTATGTTTTCTCCAAGTGTCTCTCTCTTTGAGAATTGCCATTTTTTTTCCTGGGTTAGTGGGGGAGAGAGAGAGAAATTAAGCAATAACTGAAAAAAAAAAAATTTGAAAAAAAGAGGTAAGGTACTGTGGCCATGAAAAGAACAAGCAATATTTTTCCTCTTCCACATATACTAGAAAAGTTGTGTGGTCTTTTTAGATGGTGACTATTGGTTTCTGGTGTTTTCCTAAGTAGCCCAAGGTACTATTCTTTTCAAGGAAATGTGAGTCATGATATATCATATATGTGTTGGAGTCTGGAAGCTGTAATCTTGTGATTGGGGGTTCTATTTTCATTTTTCAGCAATGTAAAAAGAGTATGGTGCATTGACTTTTAGTATATACAGTAGAAATGTACATAATATGATGTTTGAGAAGTCTCCAAGGGACACCCAAGCATGAGTAGCTATGAGTAAGGTTTTGAGCTCAAATCCTGTTGGACGGGTAGAAAGAGTTAAAGAGAAATAAGAGAGCTACAATCTTAATCAGAAAAAATATAATGTTTGAGAAACACAAATTGGGCTTTGGTATGGTCCAGTCCAGTTTAGGTGAGATAGCCCAATACATTTGAGACCTTGAGGCAGCCCATTAAGCTGTTTGAAGGAAAACCGACCTATGACA
>JAYMTT010000879.1:0-11087 GCA_036898025.1 Hypseocharis bilobata
TGCTAATTCTGCCAAGAGTCGCCTTGACAAAATGATGTGCTCTAGAAAAATGACACACTTAATGAACTTGGAGTTAATGATAGGGTTAATTATATTTTCTTGCCCTTTGGTTTGGGCTCAAATTAGACAACTATACTGAGGTTTAGTCGGTGACAATAGGGGAATGTGGTTTGCATTTTTTGCTATTTGTATTAAATTACTAACAATATTTGTAAAATGACACTTTTACCCTTATATTCATTTCAAATTTTCAAAATGTATGTCATTCAACTTTTTTTTTCTTCATTTTTTTTTTCAAGTTTAACCCATTTTTTTCAATCTTTTTATTCAAATTCTTATCCTTTTGATATGCTGTTGAAGCACCAAAAATAAAAATAAAATTTCACGGTAGCTACACCGTATTTATTTTCATCAGACAAACAAATTTCACAATAAAATTTCAACCGGATAGCAAAGAAATTTTTTTCAAACAAATTACATGAAATTTTTTATCTGAAGGTTCAAAATTAAATCAAGAATTGATTTATTTTCATGTAAGGAAACAGGAAGGAGCAGAAACCCATAATCTTGTAATTTCCCCCAAACAAAAAAAACCAAAAATGAACTGCTGGGCAGTGGATCTATCCAGGCCTTTCTCTCTGGCAAGCCAAGAGAGCTTGCCGTGGTGGAAAGGGACACCAATTTCCAGATCCGTAGAGGATGGACGGTCGGGTGCTCGTGGTCAGACTTGAAGAGCCCAGAGGGAGTACCGATTGGCTGTGGTGTTGCGAGCGTTGATGAGAGTGGTTTGGATGACGATTCTGGTCTGAGCTTCCTCGACGGCAGAAGCTAGTTGATGGAGAAAGAAAAGGAAAAAAGAAGAAGAAGAAGAAGAAGAAAAAGAAGAGTGGGGGATTGGATGGGGCAGCTGTGACCGTGAGAGAGTGGCTTGGGACCTCAAACCGAAACTCTATAGGGTTTGAAACGGGTTTGAGTTTTTAACTCAACCACCACCTCCTCCACCAACAAAAACTAACATTAGAAAATCTGTGTTCTCTTCGTTGTTATATATTTATCTTTAACTTTTGAGTTGTGGGTCCATCACAGATGTTATCTATCTCTGTCTGTTCCTATCCCCTCCGCCACAATTCTTATCTATCTCTTCTTAGCATGGTAAGGTCAGGAGTTAGAGTCTGCAGGAAAATATTTGTTAGAAGAAGCCGTCACGTATCCGAAACGAAATTAATTTTATACCTTTGGATGTGAGATACTCGTGGGTATATATACGTGTGTATTATGCTTTAATTCAGATTCTTATCAGTAGTAACAGCATTTGAATTTGGGCTTTGTCGAGTGTAGTTGCTCAAGTTGTGTTTACACCACTCCTATGCCCCAAAGAGATTTGCTCAGAAGTATGATTGAAAATGATTGTTATTGCATATTCACAATGCATATCTCATCTTCTTATACGCCACACTCACAATTTTATGGGTGAAATAGGCATTCAAGGCGCAGATGGAACCAAACCAACAACTTTTCAAGTTTAAAATTACAATTTAGGCTTGATTCACAGTGTGTTTGCGTGTGCATCAGAGAAGAGGCAAAATCGCTTTTGCATGTGAGTCCTATTATTTAACGGCGTGCTGTGCTGCTTCTGAGTAAAGCCCATTTTTTTTTGCGTTTGCAGCCCCGCCGAACACGCATGCAAACAGGGCTTAACTTTCTGTTTGATGCACTGTCACGTATTAGAATTAAACCATCAAATCTCGTAGGGTCTACCAAATGATACGCTATTGGAACGATTTGGTGCTTAATAAATAAACAGTGATAATTATTATCTAAAAAATCTAAATCAAACTTGGGTGCCTCCAACTCCATTTTGCACCCCATCCACGAGGAATTCACATGGGAATACGATGATACCTCACTAGTCTCTTCCCCCAGTCATGCTTCTGTGCCACAAGAATGTTTTTGGGCAGTGAATTTGGGACCATAAAGAAGGCTTAAAAATTTAAATTTTAGGACCCCTACTGGACCATTTTTAATCTTCAAAATTCAAACAAGTACAACTGTAATGCAGCTAATGGTGTGATATTTCGCACAACTGGCGTTGTAAATGCAACCGATATCATATTGGTCAAAATAGGGATGGGCTTGTATTCATCATTCAGGATTTTTTTTTTCTTTTTTGTTAATCGGGAATAATTTTCATTTGGATACAAACCGGATGATGATAATATTCTTTTTCTTTTTCTTTTTGATCCAGAAGGAAGCTAACTAGACGCGTTGAGCTACTTAATAAGGAGTAGCTCTTCCAATTCTCTTTAACTCCTCCCACCTCACTTAATCAGGCTCAAACTTAAAACCTCCGACATAGAATTCTGATGTTCGAATCATTAAATCGTCTTCTTAGCGACCATACGTTGATCTTAATGAAATAATAATAATTAAATTAAATTAGATGATGAAATTATAGGGCTAATTGGGCTCGGACCTGGCTAGCAACTTGTTATAGGCCCACCCGGCTAGTCTCCAGAGTTCACCTGACTTTTGGCACTCTGGAATTGGTCCATAGATTGGTTATTACTTATTACTCTCTCTCTCTCTCTCCTTGCCCACTTGGTTGATACTCATTTCTTCCCCTATTCCAATACTACCCCCAATCTATCTGGCATTCTGGCCTGTTGGGTTTATATTTAAATGTTTTTTTTTCTTCTTTTCTTGTGCTTTTTGTATCATTTTTACTTGTGTAGCCAGTTATGAAGAGCAATAAGCAGCCGCAAATTTGTCTGATATTGGATAAAATTTGGCTTATTTGTTGGGACTATATGCATGGTTGAGTTGACATCATATCAAATCTAATATACTATTGAATGTGCTTGTGCACAGTAGTCTCTTGGTAGTGAATAGTAGTGGTGATCAGCTAAGGTTGTCCATTTCACCTTAAAACATCTACATACAGAGCTTGCTTAAAGGATAAGAGACAATCCACGGAGAATATTTTAGTGGATAATTTAGTGGATAAAATTGTTTATAGTTTACGAGTTCTTGAATTTGAGTTATGAATATAAGAAAGATTTAAAACTTAAGTATAAAGTGTTTTATCATCTTTACGAGACTATTTAACACGAATCTAAATTAATCAAATTAATAAAATTCAAATATATGGATTTTTTTTTAAAAATCATTATATTTTTTTGGTTTGGATCACAAGTATCCTCACACTCTGTGAGAGATATTCTGTTTGGGGTACGTGGATATCCCTACCAACAAATATTTTTTCGCATACTCAAACTTCTAACCTTACATAGACTCTCAACTGTTAAAATCAAATAAGCCTTACCACTTGAGCCGCAAATTACTGATTACTTCACAATATTTTGACGTAACATAAGAGATATATGAAATCAAATTCCACCACTATCATTATAAGCTATAAGGAGAAGGATACAACTTACATACAAACAAAAATAACTATGAGCCTATCTAAATGGTTGCCATCACTATATCAATAAATTTATTTTTTTTCTTATCTATTACCGTCTATTATTAAATAATTTTTATATTCTTAAGAAATTTGTGAAAGCTCGGCGGTAGAGACGAAGTGTGGGACCAAATTAGAGTTCGTCCGAGTAAGTCACTTTCATGCCCACACCACATGGTACATTCTAGCTCCGGATTTAGATTTGACAGCTTGTATATATATCTTATCAGCCCCAAAAAATTGTGGTCATAATTTTAAGAGTAAGAGAGTGTTGTGGGCCTACAAATTAATTACTTATCAACATGAAAAATAAAAATAAAAACTATCAAATTCATAGATATTGAAAGAGAGAAAAAAAAAAAGTCCAGTCTCATAAATGATTCAATATATTATTGTCATTTCTTCAAACTTCAGAAGTATATTCGATGTCGTTGTCCAAGTGGTAAAATCCTTTTAGAATGTCAGAAATTTGAGTACGTAAAAAAAATATTTGTCAGAAAGAATAATCACAACTCTGCACGTGACTAATCTCTTATTTAAAATGTGTGATATGATAACACTCGTGATTACTAAAAAAATAGTTAAAATCACTCAAAAAAAAGTTCAGTTTTGAACTTAGACAAACATGCTCTAAAACGCAATTAATTCAAAAAAAATATTAAAAATTAACTCATTAAAGAAAATGACAATTTGTCTTACCTAAAAACAGAAAAAGAAAAAAAAAAGAAAAATGTTGAGTTGAGTTGAGTTAAGTAGAGAGTAGAGACAGTTAGGAGTCAGGTGTTAAGTGGGCCATGCTTAAATCGTGAAGAAAGTTTGGGCCGAAACTAGAACTTAACGGAAAGCGATTGGGCTGCTGCTTTAACTAAGAGTAAGAGGAGCATTTCGCTATTAACACGGTTCTTTGAATATCCATAATCAGCTCAGCTCGCTCCAAAATAAATAAATAAAAATCAGCTCGCTCTCACTCAGCTTTACGTGTCACTTGCCAACAAGGATGTTTTTAGCCAGCTGTCATCTCCCTATTCATCCATTCATGTCATGACAACTGTCAAGTGACCACAAGCAAAATGTAATCAACCGTCAAGACTAATTACTGATTTTGACATCTTTGAGGTCGGCATTCGGCATTGTCAGTTTTGATCATTAGTGCACAATCAGTACTTAGATAGGCGCTTCATGCGATTTGAATTTTAAACTTTTAAGCTTCAGAGTTTTAACCTTAACTATTTGACCAAGATCTCATCGAACGGCTCATTCTCATTTTCATTTTCATTTTCCTTTTTACCAAATCATACATACGAAAAATCAAAATTTTTAAGATACAAAATTTTTATTTCCATTTTAATTTCATTCAAAATAATCCACACTACATTATCATAAAATTTTCTATGGGCTGACAAACCATAGTAGATCGTAAAGTATTAACATAGTGACTCCTCCTTCTCCGTTTTTGCTTAAATTAAATTCTGAAAGAGAGAGAGAGGAGAGTAACAGAGAGATGCGTAAGAGCAGCAGCGACTGTGTTTTTGATCTGTTGTCGTCTTTTTCTGGGAATATAATATCAATAATAATAGGACTGATATATTTGAGCTCCTCCAACTCAATCACCCAAGTTGGCGCTTCGATTCACGAATACCAGAACGAAACTTTCATTCGTCGCTCCAATTCCTTCTTCTTCCATGGCGGCAGCGAAGGCCTCTACGCTTCCAAAGCTGTCGACCCCAACAATCAACCCACTTCTGAAGATAAACCCCTTTACGGAAAGTCCTTCATCAGGTACAGTCTCTCATTGTATCACCGTTTTTGATCTGTTTGCTTTCTGGGTTTTCTTTTCTTTCTCTTTATTTTACACAGCAACATTGATTGAAAGTATACGATGACAATGGTGGATTTATCAGTGTATTGGAAATAAACTTGAAAGACCTGTTTTGAAATCGAAATGGGTGTCAATTTATATGTTTTTCAGATCACCAGATCATGTTTATTGACTGTTATAGATGTTTCTTTTTTCGGAGTTCTATGTAAAAATTGAAAAAAAAATTTCCTTCCTGAATTTTCCTTTCATGGCGCTTATTAAGCATTTTGTTCATGGCTGACTTGTGACCATAATGATGAACTCTTTTGTTGTTAATGTAATGCAAATAGAAAACTGTTCAACTCGTTTAAATGGTTCAACCCATAATCCTGTTTATATTTTGGACATCACATTACTGGAACAATTTCTTGTTTTTGTATTAGTAGAGATTGTGATATATAGGCGTCATACAGTTTAGCATATTTTTGGGCTGTGTTCAGTTTTATTTATATATGTATATGCCTTGTCCATGCTACATGAATCTGAAACAGACCAAGTAACAAGTCATAAGTTTTTGTCTGCATGTTGAAGTAAGATTTGTTTATCTTTCCTATACCGTGTTTAACCTCAGGTTTGAGTCAATTACCTTTCGAAGAACAAAAGAGTCCATTGAAAAGAAGAATGAGATGCAGCAGAGGACTGGATTAGTTGAAGCTATAATAGTTGAGGTCAAGGACAGGGATAAGATTGGGGGTTCTTATCTGCATTCTGATGCAATATGCTGCACCCCAGAACTTGCCAAGGATGGATCCTGCAAAGTAGGAGAGGTAATTATTCGCCAAAACCCAGATAATTCTGATGGGCCAAAGCGGATTCAGACCTTCTTTGAAGGAAAAAATGAAGAGGCAAACATGGTGATTCAAACCATTGAGATCAATAGTACTGGCATGTACTATCTGTATTTTATGTTTTGTGATCCAGAGCTCAAGGATACATTAATCAGTGGAAGAACAGTCTGGAGGAATCCAGAAGGCTATCTTCCTGGAAAGATGGCACCTCTGATGACATTTTATGGCTTGATGTCTTTAGCTTATCTCGTTCTTGGTCTTTTTTGGTTTCTCCGGTTTGTTCAGTACTGGAAAGATATTATACAGTTGCACTACCACATCACAGCTGTAATTGGTCTAGGGATGTGTGAGATGGCTTTCTGGTACTTTGAATATGCCAATTTCAATTCCACGGGAAGCAGACCAATGGGAATTACCCTGTGGGCAGTTACTTTCAGTGCTGTTAAGAAGACTGTCTCCCGTCTTCTTCTTTTAGTGGTTTCAATGGGCTATGGTGTGGTGCGGCCAACCCTTGGTGGTATAACGTCAAAAGTAATCCTTCTTGGGGCAACATATTTTGTAGCTTCAGAAGCCCTTGAGCTTGTTGAACATTTGGGGAATATCAATGACTTCTCTGGAAAAGCAAAACTTTTTCTTGTGCTACCTGTTGCTCTATTGGATGCCTGTTTTATACTTTGGATCTTTTCATCATTATCTAGCACTCTTGAAAAGCTTCAGGTAACCTTGCCGCTTTATGTACATCTTTTCATGTAATCACGTAGTACATTTTGATAGTAACTATTCCGTTAATTTGAATTGGTACTGTAATTGTGTAAAAGTTAAGCATGTCACAAATATGTTATATTGGTTATAACCGAGTAAATGTGCGGTAAACGTTCAATGCATTCAAGAAAGTTCTATCACAGCTTATAGGTATCTCATGTCCAAAAATATAATTAATCGTTGGCCATTGTATATCACAGCCTTTACCCATGTTCAATAAGATACTCAACAATTTGCTTTATGAAAGGTGTGTTAGTGAATTCATTCTGTATAAATATTGCATGAATGCCTATGAATTTTCGTGGGGCTAGCATAAGCTATAGTTAAAAAAAATTGCTAACTGCATGTTGGTAAAAGTATTTACTTTTCTAATCTTCAGATAGACAGGATAATTCATTAGCCTGCTTTATTGAAGTCCACACGTTGTGCCTTGGCTTTGTTTGATGCAACTATTCGAATTATTTACTCCCTTTCTTTATTATGCTCATAGATGCGAAGAAGCATGGCCAAACTTGAGCTCTACCGGAAGTTTACCAATGCCCTTGCAGTATCAGTGCTGCTCTCTATTGCTTGGATTGGCTATGAGGTATTTTTTTATTTGCCTTTCTGGTTTATTTAGTTTCTTGTGTATAATAGATACTGTAAAATGAAAATTACACAAGTTCTTACTGTTCACAATCTTAAAAGGCAAAACTCACGAATACCTCAATTTCTCATGATGTTTCTTGCTATGGGCCTATGGCATTGATGATGTGGCCCTGAAATTGCACTATTTTCCAGCCCTTAGTAAATTGGAAGTCAGTTTACCTATCTTACAAAAAGAAACTTAATTCTATTTTGTTTTTCTTTTTTACCATATAACTTAGTTACTTATTTCTAAGCCCTATTTGTTGTTGATTCAGTTGTACTTCAATGCAACTGACCCATTGAGCGAGCTGTGGCGTAGAGCCTGGATCATCCCGGCTTTCTGGACTTTGCTTGCTTATATACTCTTGGCGGTGATATGTGTTCTCTGGGCTCCTTCACAGAACCCCACTAGGTACTCTTTTGGAACTTGACATTATCTCTTAGAGGCTGCTGCTTACTTGAATTGTTTTATATGGAATTTACTTCTGTTATACCCATTGGAGGTTATGGGCTTGCCTGTGGAATAAGGTAATTTGTTAAAAACTTATTCTTGAAGATTACATAAAACTCTCTGATTCATGTTCCCGAATGCGATCAGCATCAGAAGCATATGAATATACATACTCTCCTGTATCACTTTATTATATACTCCCTCCATTCCATATAGTGTCCCAGTTCCTATTGTTAGCTGCCAAAAAATGTTTGTCTATTACCAGAAAGTCAGCATTTACTATTTTGCTTTCTTTTATTACTCTTGATTGAAATAGTTAAATGAATGAGGGAAGCAACTAAGAGGGAACTGTGCTAAAAATGACTTCAAATTTTGGGATGTAATCAAATCAATTGACTTTTCTTAAACATGGAGCCATTTGAAATTAGGATACTTATTTTGATGGAGTAAAGAAATGCGTAACACCTGGCCGCATGTACTATAAATGATGAAGTGCCACCTTTTCTGTTTACACTTACAAGCCTGAAACTTGATTTATGTCTAAAATATGCACTGCCAATCAAATTTAAGGGTATCATCATCAGATTTTCAGAAGGGATCTAGAAGTTTTTGTTAGTCGATTCGACTCTATATTTCTGTTTGGACTTATATATCAGCTCCACATGTTTGCTTTCCTGTGGTGCTAAAAATATTTTCCTCGATTTAAGATGGGGATCCATTGTCTGCAATAGAGGTAATCAATGGTAGCTGATTTGATGGGGTTTTGCAGATATGCATACTCGGAGGAGACGGGGGATGACCTTGAAGAGGCGGCTATCACTGCCACTGGCACTGGAGTTAAGGTAGCTGGAGATTTAACAACTGTGCTTGAAAGAAAGGAACGGAAAGTTTCTAGTGGACCAGAACATCTTGTGTTTGGACTTGGTGAAGTTTTAGAGGAGGACAAGAGAGAATAATGGTGCCACCCTTTCTTCTTGCTTTTGTTTCAATCCTGGGTCATTCTGCATGCGTATACTCGGGAGCTACACTGAGCTAGCCTGTGTTGTCATGCCTCATGTTTGGAGGGCAGAGGCTGAGCCGCCAGGAAGAAGGGCCAATTAGGCCTTCATCCGACCAGAAATTTTGTAAAAAGAAAATACATTTTTTTTTCTTTTGATAGAGACTCCTGTTCTATGCTTACTATACCTTTCATCAAAAGCTTGAGGAAATTTTCTAAGAACATGTTGGTTCTTTTGTCTTATACTTATTCTAGCTACCTTATTTCATTCTACTAAATTTTCGTCAAAAGAAAATAAAATATAGAAGAAAGTTGTATAGATTGTGAGGTAAACTTATTAGAAATAGAATTGAAGAATTCAATATCATTTAACAAAATTTGTTAATTCTTATTTTATTATTTTGATTGTACTTCTGCAGTTGAAGGCAACATTACAAAGCTAAAAATAGCAAATCCAAACTTTCATCAGAATGAAGCAAAGAAACATGTATATTACTTGAGGTCACAGAACCCAAACTACACCAAGATCTGCCATCTCATGAAGAATATGGAAATTCAATTATTTCATTTCATAGATCTATTCATGGTTACAACTAACAGCAAAAGAAAAAAATTGGTGGTCATGTAGAGAAGATGAAACCATCTTGAGTTTATCAATATGAAAAATTTTAAGGAAAAGAAAAGAAGAAAAAATTTGTAGTATAATCCCACATTGGCAAAATTGTACTCCAGACCAGATTCAGAGGCCATACAGATACTTCAGGAGCAAAATTGAGATGAAATTCTGACTGTAAGCAGGCATATATGTGCAAAGTTGTTCTTGAATTAACTTGTTGCATTTCATCAGCTAAGTTGAATGATGACAGATCAGCTGAGTCGAACGATAATAATAGATTGACCGACTATTCTGCTGATCTCTAACAAGCCACCAGCCTCATACTTCTTCAACCTACAATGAACAAATTGTATTTTCCAACGACCAATTAATACTAACAAACTATACCATTATAGAACTTTTCTAGGTCATTTAGCATAAGAGTGTTGGAACAACCTGAGGAAGGCTCATTAACTCAAAAACAGCTCTCTTTGGGGTAAGTTCGTTGTCAATAATTCGAGCAACTGCTGTAAGAACTGGCATCTTAACATTATATTTCTGGGCCAATGCAATAACAGCCCCAGCTGTTGACACACCTTCTGCCACCTGCAATTACCACTATTAAGAGACTGCATAAACTGGCAGAATATAAGCTATCAATAGGGATGTGAAGAAGTTTTTAGACACCTGATTCATGGAACCAAGAATATCATCAAGCTTCTCCCCTGAGCCAAGACGGACTCCAACTGTTCTGTTTCTTGAAAGATTCACAAAACATGTCAGCATGATGTCTCCAGTTCCCGATAAACCAGTTATAGTTGTTGGCTTTGCTCCCATCTTCAAGAAATAAAGTGAGGGAAAACAATTGTAAGATAACATTGCTACAAATAAATTATATACTTGCAATAATCAACATGAACCACACCAACAGTACTTGCAAAATGTTAAAAATAAATTCAATAATGCCAATGCTGTATGAACCAAGATCAACCAGTAAATGATATATCAGGGATATAGGGATACCAATGAAATAATGCAAAGTAAATACATTGTTTTAATAAAGAAATAAAACAAAATAAGACCAGGGGCTCATTAAAATTCAGCTTAGCTCATCGGCCTAAACAATTTCTTCCACAAAATTCCCCGATACAACATGCGATTGTCACCAGTTCCCAATTCCCAGAGTGGTTAGAGAGACGCCATTCATGCTAGTTGTTCCAATATGATATCAACTTAAAGATAATAGCTTTGACTTCGATAATAAAGATATAAGATACCACAGCAATGTCTCTACACAGTGACTTTCAAGGTTACATTAATTGGATAGTACTTGATTGCTCAACTCAACTAGGCTAATCATTTAGAAGTGAATGTAAATCTTAATCTTCTCCAAGGTATCAATGTGTGATGACCAGAGAGCAACAAATAACACAAACCACATAAAGTGACTTTCTAGAGGGGAAAAAAAATACAAATAACATAATCAAATGAAATGACCTTCTTCACAACTCGTTCGACACTCGTCACCCTCAACTAATACAACGAA
>JAYMTT010000880.1:0-11084 GCA_036898025.1 Hypseocharis bilobata
TCCTAATCTAAGCACAAATTTGAGTGATCTTCATTCTTTGACTCTTATTTAAAGCATAATTTCTCATTCCCATTCCCATTCCTCCATTCCCCCCAACCAAACGCCACCTAAATGATTTCTTATTCCTTGCTTTGGCTATGGTTGTAACCTTCTAAAGGCATATGCTGCTGTGTTCACCCTTAAAAGTTGGAATAGAGTTTTTCTGTCTTAGAAGAAGCATGTCTGTTGGAATTAATAGAAGTTTCTGTAATATTATTCTCATGGTTGGCATGAGTATGAATTACTAAAAGAAATATGTATTTTAGTACTTTCTATTATGTGTTGCTTTGATTGGTGATTACATGTCTAACTTCATTTTACAGATTTGATAAGATGTGCTTTAAATGCATATCACTTGTATCAAAAATGAAATTCGATGGCTTTAAACACATATCACTTATATTGGAAATGAAATTAGATTGGTGATTACATGTGTTAGCCCTAACTACTGCATCAAAAAAGTGAATTGAATGGGTATTTGATCGAATGTAACTTTTATACAAAAACTTCTTTGTTTTCTTTTTTCTCGTCTCTGTTTCTTGTTGAACACGTGTTACCGCATCCCGCATGTTGGATATCACTGTCTCATGTCAGAAGGAAAGTAATACCTATCATATGCATTTGTTTTTTTTTCTACAGGTTCTTGAGAATTCATCTGATGAATGCCAGTGTGTTTCCAGAGAGCCATGCCCTTTCGAATCTGAAAGATATGATCCAGATGAGAACTCTTATTCAGATAGTTCTCCTGAACTTGAGGTAATTTATTATTTATTCTCCTTCTTATAGTTAATACTTCCACTGAATTCATTCCCTGCAATTACCTTTTTGAGTACTATTTTTATGCCCATCTAGGAGCTGGGAAGTCACGATGGTGATAGTACATATTAGTGTGTGGAACATTTGCTTCCAAGCAATTCCATTATTAAGAAAGTTATGGTAATATATGACTGAACCTCTCCTTTAAATAAGGGCATTGGTTAATGATACCGGATGGATAGGGTTGCTCATGTCGAATCCTACAAAGAGATCCTTGAATCTGCAAGACATAAGTGTTTGGAATCCACCAGATAATATAGATAAGAAATTCTCAAAGAAGTAATATTTGATAATGTAAAGATGTGTTACAATGTGATCCAAAGCCCTATATATATAGACATATAGACTTGGTGGAAAATCCTATACTAAATAAAAGAGAGAACTGAAGGACCTTGATAGGGCATATCACTTTTCAATATGGTATTTGAGAGTTGATTTCAGTTGAGTTTTGGCTCAAGCTAACGGTGGTTTTGGAACTAAACGTGGATGATTTCTGAAACTTGGATGCAATTACTAGGCAGCATCATTCATGTTCTTGAGCAATCGAATATAATATAACTATGTCGTTTGTCATCTTTTTGTAGTTTGTAGTATATTGTATGTGTAGTGAAAGCTTACTTCCTTCCAATGGACCTGAAGCTAAAGGTCTGCAGTCATAGAATTATAATTGTAGCAGTTTACTATAATTTGTCTCATAATGGCAATGAAAAGTTGAAAATTGTTTGTTTAGCTAGTAAACAATTTATAATTTGTTCTAGATCTCCCACTATATGAAGGGGAAAGGAAAAGGCAAAATAGTTTATTTCAATGATCTGTTGTTCGAAAATTTTCCACAGTTGAGCTTCACTTAATTTCTCGAGAACTGAATTTCGTAGAGCTAGTATTATGACTAAAATATGTTTCACTTTTACGGATGTGATTGGGATCGATGTTTAATTTTCCTGCCTGATTATGCAAAATGGCGTTAATTTAGCTATTCTTTCCTCCAGGAAAACACAAATAATCTGTCAGAAAAGGACAAGACATTAATGCTTCTTGTGGAAATGGGTTACCATGTTGATGATGCTTTGATGGCTATTGATAAGTGTGGTAAGTAGGACTAGCAATGGTTCATTTTCAATTTTATATATTCACTTATGTTTTTTACAGAGAAAATACAATGTTAACTGCATAAAATGAATCAAGATTTCTAAAAGAAAACAATTGTAGTGCAATTAGTTTTACCTTGAAAGGCCTAAACAAGGTCAATTGCAGTGTTCTATATTTTTACTAGTGAATTTATACAGGAAACGTTCACGTTTAGTTGTTTTCCTCTGTAAAGAGAATTAAGCTATTATTTCAACATGTGCATGGTTATGTTATTTTCCTTATTCACCAATCTAAAATAGCAATATTGTTGACTGCTTATCTACTAGTTATCGACAGTGATGCATTAGTTTTGATGAGAAGTTGCTATGTCATTTGCAATAACATCAATTGTACTTTCTGTATATGGTTCTATGAGTACACACTTTGATCTTTTCAGCTCCATTTGAATCTTGGAAAAGTTGAAGAAAATGTATAAGGTTAGGAGCTCTTGAGAGAAGAGACTAATTTCTTATATAACTCGTCATTCTAACTTTATTTTCCTTAATATTTTCCAAAGTATTCAAATGAAGCCTTAGAAAACAAGAGTTAAGGGGGGAGGGATCGATACTTAATATAGGAGAAGTTAGTTCTGTCATTCTGAAGTAATTTAGAGTAGTTTTCTGTTGCTATTGCCTTTTCTTTTCTTGCTCTTGTTGATGCTAGTCTGCTAGTGTAATTATTTAGAGATGTGATAGAGATACATGCAAGAATATGTAAACCATTTTGTGATTAACTCTTCAGTTTCAATTAAGTTAGTATCTGGCCATCTCATAATAACAATTAATGACAAAGTTAACTAATCCTAGGACATATGCAGACTGCTTCTTACTTATAACTAACTATAGTATCTGCTTAATATTATATATAAACTGCAGGCCTCAAAGCTGAAATCACAGATCTGACAGATTATATATGTGCTACTCAAATGGAAACGGAATTTGATGTGGTGGCTAGTGAATCAGCTGATGAGCATGAGGTGACCTTACTTCGTTGTTTAATACTAGTTTTTTATATATACAAGTATTTTAAAAGCTACTGAAAACTTGCATTTTTCTTCTTCTGCTGACAATGATTTAGTTTGGATAAATAATTAAAGTTGTTTCTATTGACTGGTTGCTTCCATATACATCATCTTTGCAGCCAAGGAATGATTATAGTCCAAGAGAATCGTGTTTACAGCCAAGAGCATCATGTTTACAGCCAAGTGCAAAGAAGAGGAAACTTCAGGTAGATGATGACATAACTCAGCTTCCTAATCCAATGGTAGGATTTGGAATTCCTGGTCAACCAAGGACCATGGTTCTTCAGAGAATACTTCCTGAGGCAGCAGCTGGTCCCCCCTATTTCTATTATGAGAATGTAGCACTTACGCCTAAGGGGGTTTGGAGTAAGATATCTCGTTTCCTCTTTGACGTTGAGCCAGAGTTTGTAGATTCTAAATATTTCTCTGCTGCTGCAAGAAAAAGAGGGTACATTCACAACCTTCCAATAAACAACCGGTTTCCTATTCTGCCTAGAGCACCAAGCACCATACAGGAAGCTTTACCTTCAACCAAGAGATGGTGGCCTTCCTGGGACACAAGAACGAAGCTGAATTGCATCAAGTCCAGCATTGCAAGTACCACAACTACTACAAAGATAAGGAAGCAGCTAGAAATGGGTGGTGACGACGTACCTAGCAGCAGCATTCAGAAATATATACTTCAAGAATGCAGAAGGTGGAACTTGGTATGGGTCGGAAAGAATAGAGTTGCCCCTCTGGAACCAGATGAAGTAGAGACTTTGCTCGGGTTCCCAAGGAACCACACAAGGGGTGGTGGAATCAGTCGGACACACAGATATAGAGCACTTGGCAACTCCTTGCAGGTTGGAATTTTTAGCTTTCTTTTTTGCATTCTCTATGGTTTTTCTATGCTAATACAAGTCTGTTCTAACTTGTATGCATTTCTTAATTACAAGTCCGGTCTGAATTGCATGCCTTGGTTTCAGGTTGATACTGTTGCCTACCATCTTTCAGTCTTGAAGAACATATTTCCTAATGGAATTAATGTACTTTCACTCTTTTCGGGCATTGGCGGTGCAGAAGTTGCATTACATCGGCTTGGGATTCCCCTAAAAAATGTTGTCTTGGTTGAAATAGCAGAAGTCAACACGAGCATCCTTCGCAGCTGGTGGGAGCAAACAAACCAGCAAGGAACACTCATAGATGTTCAAGATGTGCAACAAGTCACTGCTGAGATGCTAGAGCAATGGATCAGCTCATTTGGTGGGTTCGATCTCGTGATTGGAGGGAGCCCCTGCAGTAACCTTGTTGGAAGTAATCGGGTCAGTAGGGAAGGGCTTGAGATGAAACAATCTTCACTCTTCTTCGAGTTTTTTCGGATTCTACAACTTGTCAAGTCTTTGATGAGCGAACAACAGCAATAGAACTTGATGGAACCGGTTTACCTTTTGGTTTTCTTTGACAATAATTCTTTCCTCATGCCATATATATGCAGGTTTTGAGAAGATTGATACGTTGGAATTCAAGTTCAAGAAATTGTTGAACAAAAACTTACAATTTTTTTCTTATAAGAGTCTATAAGATCTCCATGAGTCTGAAAAAACATACAGAAGCTAAAGTACCTGAATTTTTTTAGTAGAATTAGCAGGCTTGTTAATCTTCTTAAGAGCTGTAATTTAACTCTTTTTTCCAGCTGGAAATTATTTATTCTCGTTTCTTGTTGTTGTGCACATTGGTGGTAGTGTAACAACTAGTGTTGTCTTCTTTTTGTAGTAAATTTGATTGAAAGAAGATCATTTTAATTTATTTGTCCTTTTTTTTTTGCACAGAAACGCAGAAGAATAGCTAGAAGGATAAGAATGAGAATCCATCAACATTTCTCAAGAACAACAAATTCATAATATTTGAAAAGTTACATAATTTTTCTTCCCTTTCTCAAGAAAACAATTTCTATCAACATTTTTTCAATTCTATTTCTTTTTGTATAATGCCTTTGTCTTGTGAAATTTTTTTGAAGAAAAAGAAAATAGAATGTGAAAACTTGAACTAATTTTGATGATTTCATCCACTGTCAATGGTTTTTCCTTTTTTTCTTTGCAGCGAAACATGTTTCCCGCCCTTTTTGTATTCACAACCACCACGATACAATTACAAACGCAGTGAGAGTGAGAGTGATAGAACAAGTTTAACATGGGCTTTTCTGACCATTTGGGTCGAAAAATTTAAAGCCCAATTTTAAACTGTCCAGTCCAATCCCAGTGTTTCTCTCTCTCTCTGTCCTCCCTTTGATCTTGTTCTGTTTCAGTTCAGAAGAATGCGATCGGGACATGCCTCGGTACAGAGACGAAGCTCCGGCGGTTCGTGTGTACACTGTCTGCGACGAATCCAAGTATGTATTCTCTTCTTTTTCGATCAATTTTATATTCGTTTGGAACCGATAATCAAAGAGGATTTGGTTTCGAATTTGAATTCCTAGCTACGAGCAACCAAACCCTAATTAATTCTTCACGTCCGTCATGGTTTTCAAAATTGTAACGAAAAATGCTAATCTGGGCAGGTATTTGATTGTGCGGAACGTCCCAGCCTTGGGATGTGGCGATGACTTGTTGAAATTGTTTGCCACCTATGGAGACGTTGAAGAGTATGCTCCTCGCTCTTTACAACTTCATTCATTTTGTTGGAATACTATTTTGCTGCTTGTATCAGTGTTATAATTATTATTTGGTGAATTGCTTTTTTTTTTTCATTTGTGTTGTTTTTTTTTCCATGTTGTTCAGTTGTAAACCAATGGATGAAGAAGATTGTGAACCCTTTACTGATGTTTACTGGATCAAATTCAGTCTGTTCAGCAATGCCAGGTGTTTGCCTAATTTAAATTTTGATTCCCTCTAATGTTTTTGAGCCCATATGAGTATCTATGTCTTCTGTCCTTCTTGTACTTGATTGACTGTGATGAAATTACCGAGTTTAATATTTCTAGACTACTTCACTTTGTAGGTTTGCAAAAAGAAAATTGGATGAGTTTGTTTTCCTTGGGAATAGGCTTCAGGTTTCATATGCTCCTCAATTTGAGAGCGTCTCTGACACCAAGGAGAAGCTGGAAGGCAGGAGAAAGGAAGTTCTAGCACGATCGAACCGTAAGCTTCTACATATAATATGCAGTCTTGAGAAATGGATATGATTAGGCTAATTCTGCTCTGTGGCTCTGTCTTTAAATAGAACTGATTGTGATAGTTTGTGTGCGACTTATTTTTCCCTTTACATATCAGCTAGAAGAATCAAAGGGTCTACCGATCATAATCCCACTGCTTTTCGTGAGGTGTCATTGGTTGCTTCTCCATCACAGATGAACTTCGTTACGCATCAGAAAAGCTCTGGCCAAAGGTCGCATGCCATTTGAGTTTATACTGACATTATCTTTAAAATAAGCTTTTTGATGCTGTTTTACTGTAATAGACATGATGGATTATCTTGTATTTCTTCAGGGACTACGGAAACTCAGAACATATTTCTCACATTAAAGGCCCTCCGATCACAAGGGTCTCTTCTGAGCAGGTTCGTGATTGTTCTTATTCTTTGTCATCTCAAACCTTCTTCCTTTTCCCTCCAATATTAATCCTTTAAAACACAGTTTGAAAAACTACTAAATGTTGATAAAAAGTGTATTGTGAGTGGTTACCACCTCGTTAATTTAAATTGACAAAATGTGAGCGAGGTGATTCAATTTGGTTTGACTTGCCCTTTGCCTATGCCCCTCTTTGTGGTTCTTTAGCCTTGACCCAGACTCTGTCATAGATTCAGCTTATTCTTATCCATTAATGATCGGTTAGGTCAAGCTCTGCCAACGCATCTTGCTGCCACAGTTGCATACATGTGTATAAAGTGTGTCACCATCCTTGGTCTCCTTGTCTTAGAGCACTATGTGATACATAAGTGTTCACCGTAATAATGTGAAGGGCGCTTTACCTGCTGCCTATATCCATGCTTCCTATCCTCTTCTCTGTCTTGCTTCTTCAATGCATTCCTAATTCACGTTTAAAATGAAACATATCATAAGTTTTCTTTGGTGAGGGTTGTCATCTTTGATATGATATATTGTTCATTTATTAAAGATCAATCATAATTCAGACCTTACACATGGTTTCTGCATTATTTGACTTTTTTATTATTTTTATTCTTGAAAAAAAAAAAAAAGAATTATGGACAAGATAGTTCTAAGATTCAAGCTTACCTTTTTCATGTGAACTTGATTGATCTCAGGATTATTTTCCATCAGAATCGATGAACCAGACTGTCCATTTGGTCAGGGAGAAGCTAAATAAGGTGTTAGATCTCTATTATAAGATTTTCTTTTGATAGCATCCCAATCAAATATATCGTTCTTAAACTTTCTTTTCTTGCCTGTATACTTTAGATTCAATCGAGTACTGAACATATACAAGCTGGGCCTGCATCCAAGAAAACACGAGTAGACAATAGACGAAGAATCTGATTAATTTTTGCAGACGGAAAGAATCAAGTAGATTTAGAATTTGTGCTTCACCCATAAATTTGCCTGTACAAATTTTAAAATTGTCATTATTGAAAAGCAGAAGTGAGTTAATTATTGTCAATGTGAATGGAAGAAATTGCCAACTTTTCAGTTGGTTTATACATCCCAAGTCATTTTTGCTTCATTAAAGTTGGAGCATTTGCTGTGTATTATTACTATTAGTTGAACATTACAGTCATAGCTTTATGTCCAATCATACCCTAATTGTGCGTGCCTGCACCAATTGGGTGCAAGACCAAAACCTAACATTCAGGCTCGAAGTAAATTAAAATGCAATACCATGATCGGAGGAGAAGTGTCAAAAGAAAATCATCCAAAATCTATCATGTAAGCTGATTATAAGGGAATGTGAATTCAGTATCACACAACAAGGTGTAAATGATATTTCATTTATGAGTAATTTATTACACAGTTTAGGATAAGAAGACCTGGTAACTAGCTGTTTTCATCAATTGGCATACAGGACAAACCCTAATATAAACATCACATTCCTTGCATAAACACAAGTGCCTACAAGGTGTCAATAAAACAGAGACCTCCTTCACCTTGCATGCTCTGCAAATCAAGTGCTCCTTCGAGCTCTGGACATTCTTTGAGATGGATTTTGCAGGCCCACCCGGAATGCTCAGATAGTTGTTTGGGTCAACGTATGATGCGGCATCATCAACTTCACTATCTCCAAATCCTTCTTTCCCTTGGTCAGCACCCTGTGAAATTGCCTGCTGGAGGTTGCTCTTTAAGAGATTAACAACCGACTCATTGTACTTGGATCTATAGTGCCAATTCTGGGCTTCGATAGCCACTTGCTTTATTCTATCAACAAGTTCCCTATTCTTGCGGTTGATGTTCTCTATCTCTAGGTCTTTCTCACGTAGCTTCTTGGCCACACCCTTCTCTATAGAAGCAAGGAAAGAAGCCATGTGTCTTTGCTTCAGGTCCCTCACTCCCTTCACCAAATTTTCTTCCTGTATCAAGTATAGCCAAAACTAATTAATTCAGCAGTAAATTATCAGACCAAATTTCATATTTCATTACACAGCTTTAGTACTGTTTTCATTTAAGCATCATAATCATACAAATAGCAGGGCCTTGAAATCCACTTTTCTAGTTGTTAATGACCAACATTGACAAAAAACAGGCCAGCAGAAAAGTCCTCATGGAACACAGTTCAACAATGAAAAGGAATTCTTAAGCAACCATTTGGAAATTCAGCAGCAGTTCGGCAGATTCAAATTATCATGAAAACGAAAAATAAATTTTTTACAACTACTGGTAACGCGGAAAAGCAATGTAGGTTGGTTAACCAATTCTGAAAAAAATCTAATAAGCTTTCCCAGTTATTGATGATAAACATGAATAAGTAGTAAAATTATAATATTCTTGCAGCAAGATAACCATCAGTGATTCAGAACTTTTCATTTTTAGAACTGAGAAAAGATAAAAATTGGGAGAATCTTGTCACATAGTTATTTCAATTCAACACCTAGAAGAAAAATCAAAATTTGACGGCATTCATTGGCAGGCCATTTATATGTTTGTATCTACTCGGCAAGGAGCATTACCTGAATTTTAATATACTGATCAAATTCTTCTTTCTGTCTATCAAGTTCGGACCTAATGCTGTCACCAAGAGACAAGATGATTGATGGCGCGGCTGTCATACTTCCACTTGCAGAAGTAACAGATGAATTGCGTTCATCATCATCATATGATAGCCTTAACCCAGTTGACACAGGGTTTTGGTTTGGAATGCTTGCTGAGCGGTCGGCTTCATCTTTACAGATGTTATAATTCAGGGAAATCTGAAGCTTTTGCTGCCTTGAAATGTCTTCCATTTCCCTGCCTCGTTTATTGGGACGAAGCATAGAAGTTGTATGATCATTTCCTAAGTAATTTACAGGATCAACATTACATCCAGCTGGGACTGACATACAGAAAGAAATTCTTTAGTCCACCTATTCAAAATTCAACAATTGAAAGAAAAAGGAGTGCAAATCTGAATTATCACATTAATATGAGGAAACTAAGTTCTTTGCAATTATATAATATAAAATGAAAATCCAAACATGAAAACAAAAGAGACATCTATAACCGTGGAACTGAACATAACTCTGAATAGCGTCCAGAAGCAGACATAATTTATTACATTAAAAATATAAATACTAGTATAATTAACTCCAAGAATATCCTCCTTTTTAATTTCTTTTTATACTATCTACCAAAATAGCCATAATCCTTTCATCTCAATTCCTCGCACGCTTTCATTACTATTTCAATCCTCATAGCTGTTAAGGTGACCTCTAAATATACAGATGCAAGTTACCATCGAGGGATTAGATACGATCTGCAAGATTTACAGGGTATGTACATGGCCTTCGGCCACAAAAGAATTCAAAAGAATTTTGCATATATACACCATGGTAAGACATGCAAATATCCAAAAAAAGCATAGAGGTAGAAGGGCCAATCCAAACAATATGACATGCAAATCAAAACACAGCATACATGCTGAATATATTCGTGAAGTAGAAGAAAAAATAATTGACTTAAGAGGACTCACAATTTCCAAGTAACTGGAGCTGATTCGATGCATTAGTCTGATACTGGAAATGACTCTCATCAAGGAAAACAGGAAGTACAGGATTAGCGTTGTTGCCTCCCAACATTTTTCTAGAGTTGTCTGAACTAATGATGCTTTTCAAGAATGATGGCAAAACAAGAAACAAAAATCAACCTGCAAAAGGAGAGTAATTTAAAACTTTAAATGAAATCAAGCTGGTAACAGCCTCTATCTTGCACTTCAAAAAAGTGCCTGCTTAACAGCCACATTCAATGAACAACAGAGTGAGCAAAGGCCAACTCAGAAAGAAATGTTAAGGGTGATGACATAATCCTCTCCTCCTCGAATAACATCGAGGCAGGTTCAAGTAAAATAACTAGAGACTCAAACTCTGCAAGATATGGTTCGGAGACAATGAGAATCCGTTATAATAATCCTCGAATGTTTCTATAGATGACTGCCATGAACCTATAGGAACCCGTATGCAACCATACAAGATATGGTTTGGAAACAATGAGAATCCTAACATGAATGCCAAGTTGATTAGGCTATCATATGAACAACTATAATTTGAAAACCAGTTAGTTATAGTTTTACATCTAACATGAATGCCAAGTTGATTAGGCAACTAAAGATCAGTTGATACGAATGTGCATCTACGTTTTCAGAAAATAGTTAAATTTAAATGGTTAACAATGCATTGCCTTTTCAACACATCAACTTTCGCTATATAGGATATATAGTCACAGCCACTCAGTTCAGTATCATATTATCTCCATAATACTATTTACTGCACGCGCACGTAAACTGATGTCCAAAATTTTCATATTGATACTCAATCTAGCATATTCAGTTCCAGAGAATTCAATACTTTAATCAATGCTATACCGGAACCCTCTTCCAGCTAGTTGCCTGGTTGTCCTACTATGAACGGAAGTCAAATGTTACTTGGACACTACTACCACTACCACTACCACTACCACTAC
>JAYMTT010000881.1:0-11084 GCA_036898025.1 Hypseocharis bilobata
TTTTATTGGGCCTGTTTGTTCACTGAGAAAACTGAAGTACTGTGATATTAAGGAATGGAAATAAAAATGAAATAGAAATTTAGCTCAAGTTTTGTTAGGGTTAATTGGACCAATAAACTTGTGATTTTTGGTTTCATGTAAAGGAGGAATTGTAAGACTACAAATTATGCTACCAATTGGGGCATTGAGCTGATATTGTTATCTTAATTGATTTCTGAAATGTTTAGGTAAGACCTCCCATGCAAGGAATGCAGGGAATGGGGATGGTGGGTTCGCTCGGTTCAACTTCTCAGATGCGACCTGCTGGAATTCCTGCTCACCACCAACAAAGACCTGTCCAATCATCGCTTAGACAACCATCTTCCCCGAACAACCAGTCTCCTGCTCCCCAAGTCAGTGCTCATCTGTAAACTTAAGCATATCACTTTTATGTTATAATGTGGCTTATGCTTGTCATTGAAATGGTGTAGAAAGCTGCTGGGATGCATCATCTATTTAGTAAAGCAGCTTTAAGAAAAAAGTTTCTCTCTATGTTTTAGATTTTAAGTGGTGCTCTTGTTAGAAAATTAAGCTCATGTAATCTCGTTTTAGTTATGCTAGCTGCACATCCTCTTTTGGTTCTGTGAATCGTATTCTCTTTTTGCAAATCCCATGGATTATGTAGATGAATGAATTAGTCGTCATCCGCTCCTTTGGATAAAATAAAAGAAGGAAAGATATAGGTTGCAAACTTGTATTTAATTAGAAAATTCTGATACGGTGACACTTCCCACATATAATTGTTTTGTGATTCCAGAGTTGGTGATCATGTTTTAGTTGAATGTGCATTTTCTATAGGAAGCCCGATTTTTAGACACATTTATTGTTTATCGACCTGACAATGGTTATGATGTTATCTGCCATTTTGGAGTAATTTATTATTTCTTAATTCATATATAGGAAAATAAGGGCATTGAAAAAACTTTAGGTAAATGAGAAAAAAAAATTTCTTCCCTTTTTTGGGGTTCCATTTTATCTTCATGATGCTAGATTATGTCTATGGGGGTTCCTTACAAGAAGTTCAAATATCCTGAATCCTGATGGTGGTAGATTGTATCTAAGGATTCTTGGCATGTTTTCTGCATCTAAGTGACTTGCTATTCTTCATTTGGGCATGTTGCATGTTCTATAAGTTTTACGCATATCTAATTTCCCTTCTCAGAATTTTCAAGGGCATGGGCTTTTGAGAGGCTCGTCCGCAGGATCTCCTGCTTCACCATCACCAAATGCATCACAAAGTATGCAGTCCCTTAACCAGCCGTGGTTGTCATCTGGTGGACCACATGGGAAGCCTCCTTTGCCATCCCCTTCATATAGAGGACAAATGAACTCGCCATCCTTGCAGCAAAGATCACATATTCCACAGCAACATCATCCTCCATCTCAAACAGTTTCTCAGCCACAGCATGTATCATCCACTCAGGCTCAACAACCTTCACAATCACATCAGCCACAGGAGCATCATGGGCCACAATTTCCTCCATCTAGGGTTTCACAATCTTTACCGCATCAGCAACAGATTACAAGGGTTCAGGCATCAGGAAACCAGAACCCTTCCTCTCTTGCATTGGTGCGGCCTAATACAGTCCAGCCAGGGACGACCCTTAATAAAACAGCTAGCACTGAAAGTGACGAGTCTAATACTAGGATTCTGAGCAAGAGAAGCATCCATGAGCTAGTCAGTCAAGTGAGCCATGTTTGCAATCAATTCTTTTCTCATTTACATTTTCATACTGCTGCTCACTTTTCTTCTAGACTTCTAGTTGCTGTCATCAAGCGGGAATTGTTGAATAGTTCATAGTAACACAGATCATATGTACTACCCGACATCTCTAAGAGCTGTATTCATTTATGCATCAGAGGGTGGTCAGAGAAATATTAAGTTTCTTGGTTTGATTTTTTAAAGTATAGGATTCATGAAATGGGTCATATGTAGCGTAACATAGATCATCTATATTGTACCTGAAATCTCTTAAGAGCAGTCATTTATTTAGATAATAGAGGGTGCATTGTAAATTATCATTGAGATTTGGTCGAGGAAATATCGAGTTGGCTGGTTCTATTTTTTTTTTTTGTTATATCATATGTAGTGTAACATAGATTATTTATGTTGTATCTGAAATCTCGTAAGAACGCTCATTTATTTTGATATCAGAGAGTGCATTATCTATATCAATGAGATTTGGCCGAGGAAATATCTAGCTAATTTCTCCTTGCTTTTTTGACAGATTGATCCTTCAGAGAGGTTGGATCCTGAGGTCGAAGACATTCTTGTGGATATTGCAGAGGATTTTATTGATTCTGTGAGTAGCTGAGCTCATTTATTTTTTCTTTGCCTTGTATGGTTATATCCGATGAAAATTATTTGTATATTTCAGCATTTTGTAACTTGGTAATATTGCATACTTGTTATGTTGATCTTGAAACTAGAGCTCTGCTTGGGGGCTTCATTGGTTTATTAATCCTATGTTGAGATTTGCCTTATGCAAGTGAACCCTGTGCTGTTTTAATAAATAAAAATTAGTATAAGGGCAGATGATTTATTCATTTGCGCGTGATTACACTTTAACAGTTTTTGATTCAACGGAAAGGAAATAAAATGACAATGAAGGACCAGAACGAGAAATTGGATATTCTTGTTTGATTGAGTACCTTGAATCAGTCATTTGGTTAGAGTTCAATAGGAAAGCTTGCTTAAATGTGATGGCATTTTTCTAAACTATGATATTTTTAATATTTATTTATTTTGTAATGTTGATAATTGTCATAGATTTTGTTTGCCCTTGGTATTGTTTCTGAAGGATAGCACTTACGCATTTAGAGTCTCTAGCCTTGGCAGTACAGAATTTATACAGCCAACCCTGTCTAGGAAGGAAAGGCACTTATATGCCACCTTCTTTTCTAATGATTTTGCTTTCTCCGTATTTTATTATATTCCTTTTTTTACCTGTTCTACCAGATTACAACCTTTGGTTGCTCGCTGGCCAAGCATCGAAAATCAAATATGTTGGAAGCAAAAGACATACTTCTACATCTTGGTTAGTTATGCAGGAAAAATCCTTCATCATTAGTGTGTTTACTTTGTATACATCTATCGCCTAACTTTCTCTCTCCTCCACCTTGCTACAGAAAGAAATTGGAATATGTCACTTCCTGGGTTCAGTGGAGATGAGATTAAGACTTACAGAAAACCGGTGAGAGTTTTCATATTGACTGTTAACTGCTGTGTGGAGTAAGGGTATGTCATGAGAACATAATTGAACTCTTCTTTTGCCTTTTCTTATTGTATTCTGTGATGTTTTTGCAGCCTACAAATGATGTTCACCGAGAACGGCTCGCAGTGGTAAGTTTTTTATCCAAGCATATATGCCTATATTTTCTTGTTGCACGCGCATCTTCAGACATACTGATACACTTTAATCAAGTAAAGCTATGATTAGAATTTGGCAGTGGTTTGATATTTGTTCATTTATACTTTTTCTTTTTCTTCAGATTAAGAGATCAGTTGTAGCAAATGAAATGGGAAATGCTAAGAACCCAGCTGGACAAGCTGCAGGAAATGTGAAGGGTAATCTAGCAAAGACACCTGCCAATACCTTTGGTTCCCCAAATGTTAAGACACGTGAAGTCTCATAAGGAAGTATTGAACTGCTGGTTGTCCGAAGCTTGTTTTGTACAAGGTGCGTCAAATTGTTTTACATGCATAGTGTATACGAAAATTGGAATAAAACTTACGCAAAAATAGGAATGGTATTTGTAGTTGGACAGGTTTTGGGGATAGGGCACTTAATGTTTGAGATTTGTGTCATTTAGATATTGGTCCTTTTCCTTGCTACTTGGGAGGATGTTTCCATTGAATTGAAATCCATATCATTTTAGTGGAATTTTATTTGATTGAAGCAGATGTCTTGTTTGGTTGTGTTCAACAGGTCCAAGATTGCAAAAAAAAAAAATCATCGGAGTGTGATGTAGGTCCTTTTTTTTTTTTTTGAGGGGAGAGTGTAATGCAAGTCTTGCTCTGGCCTTTTTTATGTATTTTTATATTCTTTTCAATAGGACTTTTTTGTGTACGTGTCAAACCACTTCTGAGTTTTTTAAACTGTCCCTCATTAGAGTTTGATCTTATGCGACTTTGAGGAGGTCCAGGTGCAAGGTCGAATATGTTTGAGTTGGTGCTGTCACGTCCTTGGTGAATATAGTGACGAATTTGTAGTGAAAAGTCACATCTTAATTCATATTTTTGCACATGGAATAGTGCCGAATTTGTAGTGAAAAGTGACCTTTTAATTCATATTTTCATACATGGAATTTTGGTTTATAGATTTCTTGTTTACATGGATGTCTTTTTGTTCGTTCACCCGTCTTTCTCTGGTTTGATGCAGGTTAAATTTTGGAAGAGAAAAAGGGCAACATTTTGTTGGAACAATGAGATGGGATGGAGCAATAGTTTCATGTCCACCGGTCAACATCCATCCATTTGGGTAATCTTGTCGATGTACATGTACATCCTCTTCACCACCCATCTGTAGGAGCTATTGACCCCTTCTAATCTTTCTTTTTTTTTGTAAAAAGGAAGAAAAAAGAAAGAAAGGAGAGTTAAATGTGAGAAGAAATTATCCAGCTTGTTTCAAGCATACTATGAAAATTCAAAAAAAAAAAAAAAAGTTCTCTCAACTTAACCTTAGCTTTACTAGTAAGTCTTTTAATATTTGTGATCTAATTAAATATTTGCGGAGTGGGGGACCAGAGACATTGGCTTAGCATGTGCTTCAACATGTTATGTTCGTTCTCAAAGGAAATTAAAAAAAAATGGAATGCCCTATCTTGTGTTGTGGTGCTGTTCCAATCAGACTTACATTATCATCATTCTCATGTGCACTTTCACGTGTTTTATAGCTCCTGGTTTTAGTCATCTGCATTTGTTATTTACCCTTTGACCTTTTAAATTCAATTTAGGCGGGTTGTTGTTGGTAGGTTTCTTCCTCTGACCGATGATCTTGATTCAGAGTTAACAGCTAGCTAAGGCAGCTGCTGCAGTTGCCTATCTTGAATGTATGCATGTTGTTAGATGGCATTTTGCAAGCAAAGCGATGGTATTGGTATGGTATCTTATTCTTCTTGGTCTCTAATTTTGAAAATGGGAACCAGGTGTGAATACTGGCTTTATTTTATTCCTAGTCGGATTTCAATTTCAACTTGTTAGCCATATTGGACGCACGCAGCCGACCCATTTCATCTCTTTTCTCACGCCACTCATAATAAATTATTAGTAGTACTATAATCACTCACTAATTGTTGTAGCAAATATTATTGAACAATTTATTCGGTGTATCTATCACTTTATCATGCTTACATGACAAGACCAACAAATTAACGTGTTACAATTAGAAAGTTTATTCAATGTGATATTTTATCTGTTACGTATATTATTCATACTCATCTCACATCGGATAAGTTGTCAAAATATAATGTAATATTTATTTGCGTATCGTACCATACCATCATATTGTTGTGATAAGATAACTCTATTAAATAACCTCTCGATTAATAACATTACTTAATCGCATCAAAAATTCATAAATAAATAAATAGATGCCATGTAAACAACTAATTCAACAAACTTGAGAAACGACACAAAATTCACTGGGTGGTATCAGCTTCTTAGTTAATAATTTTTCTGAATGAATACTCACTAATTAATCAATGGCTCTGGTTTTGCGTGTGTTGGAATGGAAGCTGCGTATCGTATGCTAAAGTGGGCTACACAAACATTTCGCTTTCTTGAGATTATCTTAAAAAAGTTAAATGGCCTTGTTTGTATTTTGGGTACCGCCCGATACCAGATTCAGATCCGCTCCGAATATACCAGCTGTCCTCGAATTATTGGCAACTCCAACAAAAACCTTTTTGGCGTCTCTCTGCACTTAACCAAAACCAGAATACAACGCCACATCCAAAAAAACAAATAATTTAATTAAATATTTAAATTAGTAGTATTATTGTAGGATTCTCTATTACACACACAGATACGTAAGGATTTCGCATTTAGTATAAATTTCGCAGGGGGAGGAAATTGGAGAAGGCGACTCAGCTCATCATCTTCATCTTCAGCCAGCCTTCACCATCTCCTCTCCTTCTCTTTGACCTGACCAGACCAGACCACACAATCTTCAATCCCAATCCACAGTGTGTGTTGTGTATATATATAATACGTGGATTGGATTGTGTTTTCATCGTCTTCTCTACAAAATCCCTAATTGTTACTATCAGATTATTAATTTGTGGAGTCTCTGTCTGGTTATTATAGTCAGTGATGGCCAATTCTCAGGCTGTGGTTGCCAACGGTGGAGCTGTTCACCGTGAAAAGATCATTATCGACACTGATCCTGGAATCGGTTAGTAGCTTCCTCTTCAATTTTGTTCAAATCTCTACCTTCTTAATTAATGCCATTGTTTTCATATTCTAAATCATTTTTTTTTCTTTTATGCCGAAAACTAAGGTTTTACTAGCAGTATTTTTCTGGGAGGTATCTGTTTGGTTGCTGAGAAACCGAGGGAAACGATAGAGATTTGACTTTAGAATTTTGTGCCGCATCAATTACAAACAAGCCATAAGAATACAGTTTAGTTGAGCTTAAGTTCTGCTTCTGTGGTCCCGACTAGTGAGACAAATTATCAGAATTTTTTTTTTTTAGTAACTAAATATGTTCAATTTCTATTTAATTCAATTTATTTTTATTCTTCTGCTAGCAAAAATAGGATTATGTTTCTATTTATTTTCAGTTTGATCTTTGATAAAAACATTAATGAGAACTGAACTGGCAACGAGATAAGAAGAAAATTACATATACTTTTTAACTCTCCCAAAGTCTTGGAGACAGTTGAAGGAAATGATAGTATCATGCTTCACGAAAATATCATTTCCTTGAAACTCTTAATCATCCTTCCATAATCCATAGCATATGATGAAAAGGAAAGGTAGGTGGTTTCTATCGTTCTTTTAGTCATTGTTGTTCACTTTCCTTTATGTAGATACAAACAGAAAAATGGTTATATCGGTCCTGAAAATCTATTTTAGACAAAAACTGGTTGTCTTACCTTCAATGGCAATAATCCTCAAGATGGACAAGTTGTTAATACATATGAAAGGAGAAGGATCAACTGCAAACAATGAGATTCATATAAAAAATTCCTGATTTTTTTTTTCTTCATAATTTTAATAGTACTTCACAGAAATGCTGTCATATGTTTGTCCATATTGTGGTCTTGGTGGTTGGATATACTGTATGTTGTATGTATAGTTATATACTACTACCGGAGCAATATGTGATGTCATCTCAAACTTTGAAGTGGGATTTGATGATTTTTCATTTGTAAACAGATGATAGCATGGCGATCTTAATGGCATTTCAATCTCCAGAACTGGAGGTATTAGGCTTGACCACAGTATTTGGTAATGTTCAAACAGAAGATGCCACTCGCAATGCCTTGCTTTTGGTATGTATTTGTACCATTTGATCTTACTTCTTCTATGATATTTATTTACTATAACTTCACGTCTTTCATGTGTTTGAAACATGTTCTTGATCAACTACTGTTTTTCAATGTGCAAAAAGGATAGTGTGAGATTGCAGGGCATCCAGGCGTACCTGTGGCAGAAGGAAGCGCTGAGCCTCTGAAGGTAACTATAGTACTGTATATATTATATGGTAAAGAATATGTAGTTCCTCTGGGCCACTTGAAATAATTATGCTGCGCTTTGAATATTTTATGGTAGTTGCTGCCTCCATTCAAGATTTTTAAATTAACTAAAGATAGTACTGACCTAAAATTAATTGTCTTATTTAATTAAGTTAGGAGGTTTTTTGTATGCATAACCATGTGTATGTATATATTTATGTGTTACGGGCAATATGCTCAATTTCTGGCAAGCTGGGCAGTTTTGCAGACTGGATTCTTTCGAATGCATTCTGATATTTGCTTTTGAAAGTTATGACTGGAATCTGGGTTGAAGTATGGTGCTGTAATTTTTTACACAATAATCGGGTGAAAGAGATTATCTCTCATTAGACCTTCATAATGTATTAATCACCAGTCACTAGCTTTATTTGGTTTTTAATGCTTAACATATTAACGCCACTCAGATAGGTTTTCTTATTACCATTTTGTCCGAGGAGATTTGGTTGTCCATGACAAATTCAATGCTTCACCCATCTGCATGGCGGTAGTTTATTTTTACAATTATGATAGTTGTTGCAGGCTCACTTTTCTGTGAAATTCTTGTGTATCATGTTGATACCCTGCCAAAACAATGTGCATTTTATTTACTTTTTGTTATATGTTTTAATTTTGATAGCCTAATAATGCTTTATAATGGTAAAAGGGGGGAAGGCCTCGTGTTGCTGACTTTGCCCATGGCTCTAATGGATTGGGGGACATTTTTCTACCTCCTCCACAAGGAAAGAAAATTGAAAAGAGTGCATCTGAATTTTTAGTTGAGAAGGTCTCTGAACATCCTGGTGAAGTATCTGTGCTTGCGCTTAGACCACTTACAAACTTGGCTATGGTAGGTTCTAGTGTCATTTCTTTTCTGTATGCTTTCTTTCTAATGAGTCCTTTTAATGATGAATATATAAGAAATGTGATAATAATATCTACCTTGATTAGGCAATCAAAAGGGACTCTTCATTTGCGAATAAGGTGAAGAGGATTGTTATCCTTGGAGGTGCTTTCTTTGCATTGGGAAACGTAAATCCTGCTGCTGAAGCAAATGTAAGTGCTAGCTTCCTGTTGTATCTCTTTCAAACAAAAAGATATAGAACATAAATAACTTGATGAGGCAGTTCGTTCTTATCTGTTTGGAGTTGTGAGAGCTCTTGAAATATTTTAAGTTTCTTAGGTTCCTATATGTGTATAAATGTTTATTTAGGCACTTAGGCTACTATATCAGTTGATGCCTTCCTAATGTGTTTCATGTTTTATCTTAAAGACCATGTGAGTTTTTCTAAGTCCTAACCATTTCTGCCTACTGTTTCAGAGTCACTTGTATAACCACTAGGGTTTTATTTTTCAAAACATACCAATTACACTAGTAGCAGCAATTTAATGTAGAAGATTTCAACCACAGGGGTTTGTTCAAGGAACCATTATATCTCTTTATCGAAATTACCCATCACACAACTAGCAGCATTATAATGTATAAGAGTTTAACCTTAGTATCCTCGTTTGGTGTTGAAATCTAGTATGTCATAGGAACTAGTTCAAGCTCATTTGATGCAATTCCATCCTAGTAAAGTTCACAAAAAGACTTGAGTTCTAATTTGCAGATCTATGGGGATCCAGAAGCAGCAGATATTGTGTTTACTTCTGGGGCAAATATTGAAGTCGTTGGAATAAACATTACAACACAGGTTATACTAAAAGGTGAAACCCATGTTTTGTTTAACTTTTTGCACTTGCTTCCATTGAGTGTTTGTGCGATATCTATGTCCTTCTAACAATGACCTGTGCATTATGGTTTCAGATCCTGACCTCCTTGAGTTGAAGCAATCTAAAGGAAAATATGCCGAGTTCCTAAGCGACATATTAAAATTTTACAGAGATTGGCATGTGAAATCTGATGGTGTTTATGGTAACTCGACATTTATAAGTTCATTGATCCTAAGTTACACTATATTAAAATCTTATCACTTCAGCTGTTTAATTTATTTGATTAAAATTATGTATTCAAATTCTATCAGGGATTTTTCTTCATGACCCAGTCAGTTTTGTGGCTCTAGTCCGGCCTGATCTCTTTACATACAAGAAGGGAGTTGTGAGGGTTGAGACACAGGGTATCTCTGTGGGGCATACACTTATGGACCAAGGACTAAAAAAGTATGTACTACTGGCTTAGCTTACCTTTTCAAACGTGTTAAAGCTGTTTGCATATATAAATTGTTAGTAATTTGTCAACTTCATGCAGATGGAATTCAAGCAACCCGTGGTCAGGCTATTCCCCTATTTCAGTTGCTTGGACAGTCAATGTTGATGAAGTCCTTAATTACATCAGAAAACTACTGATGAAACCGTGAAAGCTGCAATGCTATGTGCTCCGTAGTCCCAAATACTGTGAAGATGAAGGTTGGGTTGTCTCTGGTCTTTTGTGAATTCTGTCTTTCATGCTGTTGACAGCTGAAAATTTAGGTTTGGAGGGTCTTGTATAGGTCTTCCATTGATTAAATGTTCTCTCAATTATTTGTGTAAAAACATCCACACGATGATCTTCAACGTGTTGAAAATGCAATTGAAATAGGATTTGATGAATACGGTGTACGTCTTATATTGGATCTCCCCAAATATGCTGATGTATTGCATACTGGAAATGTCAAGTCTTCCCTTTTACTTCATTCAAATAACAATAAAAGCTATGTGGATATTCATCGATTGTTTCCACTTTCCATTTTGCATTTTAGCCGAAAAAAAATCTGTTTTAATTTTTAAATCAAAGATAATGGTGGATGGCTTCTTTAGCTATTTGGCCATTTGAATTTTGATTGCATTCGGTTTCTTCAGGGTTGAGCTAAAGTCAGTTTTGGAGACAACCCACCTGCTTCATTACCAGATATTAGTTTACATTTACATACCTGTATTTGGTGAACATTTTCACATTGTTTAAACTCTCTTCCCGCTAATAGAATCTTTATACTTTGGTATCTGAAGTTCATTGGCCAAACTTTAGTTTGACTTTCGCGCTGGATGAGCTTATAAAGGGTATGCCCACGTTGGGTGTGCCCATAAAGTGCTTCCTACCTAGTTAATCCGAATTCATGTTGGATATGTCCATAAAAGAGGCAAAACGTCATATACTGAATATAAAAGGTTCTTTATATCCAAAATTCGAACTCAACTTATCTGCTTTGGTTAAGGGAGGAGGGTAGCGCTGGATACGTCCATGAAGGAGGCAAAACGCTCCATACCGAATTTGAAAGATTTTTCATACCCAAAATTCAAACTCAAAATATATGATCTAGGAATGAGGGATCTTACCGTCCCATGATTCCCAT
>JAYMTT010000882.1:0-11080 GCA_036898025.1 Hypseocharis bilobata
GGCTCTCATCAATGATTTCTGGCGCTTTTAGTTTTCGAAAGCTAATCTGTTACATTTAACCAGGATCGGGTCAGACCATTGCCGATTTTGCTTCAGCTTTTGGGTCCAGTAGCTAGTCGGAGAATTCAGAGACCCTTTCGATTTGAATGTATGTGTCTGCACCATCTAGGTATAGGAGATGTGGTCCGCAGTGCTTGGAATCCGGAAGGAACAATTTGCCAAAACATGATATCTGTTGCAGCCAATCTCACGGAATGGATCAAAACAGTTTTTGGGAATTTATTTTTTCAGAAGAAATGGGTTCTTGCACGTTTGGCTGGTATTCAGAGGAGCCTAGCTTCGAAATTCTCGGAATGGCTCTGGAATTTATAGTTGAATTTACAACAAGAATATGAGGAAATTCTTAATTAGGAGCACATCTATTGGCACCAGAAATCCAGGGAAGATTGGATCGTGAAGGGTGAACAGAATACTAATTTTTTTCATCTCTCCACCTTGTGCCGTCGCCGAAAAAATAAAATTACTGCCTTAAAAGACAGCGTCGGTATTTGACACATGGATACTGATTTTCTGAAAGGTATGGAGGTTGATTTTTTCATCAATTTATTCCATGATGATAATCAGTTTACTGCTTCTTCAAATGTCTTAATTTCGTCTATTTCTCCTGCTGAGCTCTTAACGCTTGAATCTAATATTTCTATTGAAGAAGTTAGATAGGCTCTCTTTGAGATGAAACCGTTCAAGGCCCCGGGTGTGGACGAGATTCAGGCAGGTTTTTATCAACGTTTCTGGAATCTTACTGGGCACAATCTGGTCTTTCTATTGTGGCATGCCCTCTCTGCGGGCTCCTTCCCTCCCGAGCTGAACAAGACACTACTAGTTTTAATTCTGAAAATCCAGGAACCTGAGAAACTTACTCATTTTCGACCGATCAGCCTCTGTTCGGTAGCTTATAAATGCATTACCAAGGTTCTTGTCAACCGTATTCGTCCCCTACTTCAACGTATTATCGGGCCGAATCAGAGTGCTTTCATAGCTGGTCGTCACGCTGCGGATAACAATTTCATACTCAAGAGGTGATGCACACTATTCGGCATAAAAGTGGGAGTAGCGGGCTGATGGCTATCAAGATAGATTTGGAGAAAGCCTATGATAGAATAAGCTGGGATGTTCTAAAGGAAACTCTCACGATGGTGGGTCTTCCTGATTCCTGGATTAATCTTATTATGTTCTGTGTATCCACTTCCCAGTTGGCAGTTTTATGGAATGGGGAACCTTCGGATTTTTTCAAACCTCAAAGGGGCCTGAGACAAGGAGACCCTTAATCCCCCTACCTGTTCGTGCTTTGTATGGAGCTCTTAGGAAGCATCATCAATGAGTATGTCAGGAATGGAGCTTGAAAACCTGTTAGAATTGGGCGTAGGGGAGAGAAGATCTCCCACTTATTCTTTGCAGATGACCTTCTTCTTTTTGGTCATGCCACCTCTCAGCAAGCCCAAGTTATAATGGAGTGCATGGATTGAATCTGTCAAGCTGTAGGCCAAAGATTAGCTTCACAAAATCTAAGGTCCTTATTTCTAATAATATTCGAAGAAGTCAAGCTCGTACTATCAGCAGAGTCTTTAATATTGGGCTGACCGAGGACTTGGGTAAATATCTAGGAATTCATCTCTGTCATGGAAAATCTGGTATTGATCAGTATAAATTTCTGGTGGACAAAGTGGAGGAACGCCTCTCTGGTTGGTGTTCTAAGCATCTGTCTCTTGCAGGGAGGGCTGTTCTTATAAAATCCATCGCCTCAGCTATTCCTATATATACTATGCAATCAGCTAAGGTTCCAATTGGGGTGTGTGATCATTTAGACAGAGTAAACAGAAATTTTCTCTAGGGAGATTCGGCGGAAAAGAAGAGTCTCCACCTAGTTAATTGGGACACTGTCTGCAAGCCAAAAAATGAGGGAGGTCTTAGTGTCTGGCGAGCTCGAGAAATAAATATAGCCCTCCTGACGAAGGTGGCTTGGCGTATGGTTCAGGAACCGGATTTGTTTTGGGTCTCGATAATGAAGGGAAAATATTGCCATGATGGCTTCATTGATTTTGAAAGAAAATATCCAGGTAGTTCGCATGTTTGGCGCTGCCTCATGAGTACTGGCTATATGATTGAAAATAGCCTTCGTTGGAAAATCGGTAACGACCAGAGATCAAATTTCTGGTTAGAGAGATGGGTGTCGCATGAAACCATCCTCGATATGATGCCCATTTTCCAGACAAATAATTATAATATCCAGGAGAAGGTTGCAGCTTATATTTCGAATGGTAAGTGGGACAGCGAGAAGCTAGCCAGAGTGCTTCCGGAGGATATTGTTCATCGAATCTTGAGCCACCCTCTTCCCATTGCTCAACATCCAGAGGATCAGATTGTTTGGGGTCTCGAAATAAAGGGCCAATTGTCGGTAAGCTGTGTTTATAGTTTTCTAGTGTCGAATTCGAGAGAAGACACAGGGGAGGACCTGAGTTGGATTTGGAGGACGTAAGGGCTAGCGAAATGGCATTCTTTTCTCTGGTTGGCGTGGCACGATCGTCTTGTAACCAACAAGCTCAGATTTACTCGCCAAATTGCCCAATCCGCTGCTTGTGTTCTCTGCAACTCGGGTTGTGAAGACAGTCTCCATCTTCTTCGGGACTGCCGCGTAGCTCGCAGAATCTGGTGTGCTGTTATTTCTCTGGCAGATTTGCCTCGATTTCTGGCTATGGACCTCAAATCTTGGCTTCGAGTTAATATCTTGCAGATTGGGAGTAGGATTATCGGTCAAACTAACTGGGCTACGTACTTTATTGCAACTTGCTGGTACCTATGGAAATGGAGGTGTGCTGAGATATTTGATTCAACCTTCACTCGTCCAAGCTGTGCTCATCGGATCATCATGGGAGAGGCTAGCAAAATATCTCGCGCTTTCAAAAAAGACAACCCCGAGGCTGCGTAATACAGAGATATTTTGGTCTCTTGGAGAAAGCCTGATGAGAACCAGATTAAAGTGAACACAGATGCAACTCGAAAGCATGATTCCAACGAAACAAGCGTGGGTGGGGTTATTCGTGATCATTCAGGACAATGGCTTGACGGTTTTTATGGTTTCTTGGGCTCCTGTGATGTTTTCCTTGCAGAGATGCATGCCATTCGATTTGGTTTGAATTTGGCTTGGGAGAGGGGCCTTTGAAATGTCATCTGTGAATCGGACTCCCTCGCGACTGTTTGCAGAATTCTGGGTAATGACTAGTGTTCCACTCCAGAGGGTGTTCTGGTGGACGACATTAGAATCATGATGCGAAGACCCTGGAACTGCAGTATTCAGCATGCTTATCGGGAATGCAACCATGTTGCAGATGCTCTTGCTTGGAAAGGCTTGGACACCAGAAGTTCTGTAGTTTATGTGACGTCTCCTACTCATGATTTAGCTACCCTCTTACATGATAGTGCTGCTGGTGTAGCTCATCTAAGAAGGGTTTTTGCTTAGGTTTCTTTGTCTGTCTCTCCATTGTACCAAAAAAAGAAAAGAATAAACGTACTCTAAACATTAAGAATTAGTCTGGAGACATGCCTACGAGAAGTTGGCATAGAGCCATCTATTTTTAGGCGTCAGAAAATCTCTTTGAGTAGATAAGGTAATCATCAACATATGCTATTGACATCAAAAGAGACTATAAAAATTCAAAAGAACTCCCTTTTTAAGGAGTTAAGGTGATAACACAGATTAATTTACATATATTACAAGCTAATATCCACCTATATTGTACTAGGCTCATCCATCTCCTGTTGGTTGCAAATTATCGGACTAAATTAAGACGAAGACTTCTTGTGACCAAATTATCAGCTAAATTGTCCATACACTACAAAAGGGATGATGCATTAATAAGTGAAAGGGTAAATTTCAAAGAATGACCTAGAGTATGAAAATAATTGCATTTTAGAACCTGAGCTTTGATTTCTTACAAATAAGGACCTGCGGTTTCATTTCGTTACAAGTAAGGACTTGAGATGACATTTTAACGGAAATGACATAACACCGTTAGCTATTTTTAATAAAAAGACCATATTACCCCTATGCAGAAGAGATACTCTGTATATATACACAAGTCCTTATTTGCAGAAATAGCTAACGGTGGACTGATATATTAGAAATAGCTAACGGTGTTAGGTCAATTCCGTTAAAATGCCACATCAGGTCCTTATTTGTAGCAAAACGAAACCACAGGTCCTTATTTGTAAGAAATCAAACCTCAGGTCCTAAAATAAAATTATTTTCATATCCTGGGTCCTTCTTAGAAAGTTACCCTAAGTGAAAATCGGAAGCAAACATGCAAACATGCAAGCATGACAAGAGCAACATTAATTAATGTCGGTTTGCCCAGTTCTCAATCTTTCTTGAACATGAATTTGTCCATCTCCGTAGCAATATGAAGCCAAAATGATGTCCATTAAAGCAGCAAATTTTAGGCGAGGCGCAAAAATGAAGTAGAAATCAACATCAAACAGATAATTATCTTTCCATTCATTTAGAAAAGATCATTCAAAATTTTCAAGTTTCATCACTAGCATCTAAATCTAAACAGAAATACACCTTCCCCTGACAGTCCAGTAACAACCAATACATCCACCAGCAACCAATCAACCAATTAACGAATTTCTGTACAAAATTCCGACCTAATCTATCTTTGGGGCTACAGCAAAACAAAATCCCTTAAAAAGGCAAATTACAGGCATTAAGCTCCACAACGAAACCAACTGCACAAACTTCTTTTACACCTCCCTCCCCTGGACTTTGTAGCCAATACTGCAGCCCCTTCTTCTCCCGACCATATTGGTCAATATATTTCTTCGTTAACTTTTATCTGCCGAGCTAACCATTCTAAATGCTATGCAACCTCACGGCAATCACTGTACATATAAATACAGGCTCCATTCCATACAGAATTCCACTCGTCTAATTTAAGCCAAAACATACAAATTTATGTTCCCTTAAAAACTTACAGCGTACTTAAGTCTGACTTGCTCGTGAGCTGTTATGACTTCCGAAGTGAAATTCCCCAAAGCCTCAAAAATTGGAGTCAAACCTGCTTGTAAACTACTAGAAGCAGCATCATGAACTAGTTTCATGGCTTCCTTATGCCTGACTCTCTCTTCTTCTAATCTCTTCCTCATTGAATCCAAGTCAACCTTAAGATCATCCAGTGGCGAGACTCCACTTTCAGTCGTAATCTTCGACGAGGCAGCTTTGTCTGACAATGCATCTTGTTCATGCTCCATCTTTTCCCTCTCCATGCGCAAGGTTTTAAGTCGTTTCTCAAAATCCTTCGAGAGATATTCTGCTTTGATTCTTTGTCGTTGCTCCTCATCTTGCCTTTCCCATAACTGGTGTAAGCTTGAAGCAAAATCATGCATCGCATTTCCCACACCCTTTTCTGAAAGCCGTACCATTGCTTGGTACCAATCATTGCAAATTATGAAAATTGGAGGAGCTCCTATCCTGCTAGGAGAAAAAGGAGCAACTCCATCGGGGGTTTCTTCAGGTTCATGGAGGAGGCACCTTACAAGCCAATCATTTAACGACTCAACATAAGATTTCTGAGTATTAATCCAATTTGTAAAGCGGGTGTACCAATTCAGAAGCTCCATCTCAAGTTCAAGAGTAGCTCGCAAACTTGAATCTCTGCGGAAGCCAGTGTTTGCTTTAAGAGAGCGAATTTTGCTCTCCATGATTGCTTGGAACTGTTTCTGGTGGCACTTGAGCATGGACTTCCACATCTTTATCAATCTGCAAATAAAAAAGGCTACTCATCATTTCAACACACAAGAATCCAAAAAATTTAAGAAACATATCAAAGCAAAAAAATGATATGGTAAATTAACGAACTGGTCATTCTCACAAAGCAACAGATTTCCTTTCCTACAAAAATATAGAGATGCATTTAAACCCATTGCAAGTTTTAGATGCATTATGACCAGGACGGTCATTATTTTTCTTGTCAAATGATATTGATCAAAAAGAACCAAAAGGATATGCAAATAGCACCCCAACCATTTCCCAACTAATGAAAAATGGAATATTTTCCATTCATATATGTATACATACACTAGCAAATGCTAAGCATGATGATTACCATTGCCATGATTGACTCTTATAATACACAATCAGCAGCAATAATAATATCTTCCTTTGATGTGGACCAAAATTGTAGACCTTCACTTCTTTAGGTAAAATAACTATAATATACTCACAAGTCACATCATTATTGACAATGTGAACTTGTTGTAAATAACACCTTTTTGACTTTAAAATCTCTAGGAAAGGAGGGAGATAAGAGAAATAAAGGCAGTTCTAAAGGGTCAGACATGTCAACAGTAATTTATCACATGAAAAATTGTATATCTAATTGACAGGCAATCACTAACTACAAAATGATGAATTTCAACTAGATGAATAAGTGCAGTTGGTGTATACCCATAAATCAATTCAGTGAGTTGCGGTTCCAATTCTTCATCCCGCAACTTGTGTATTCTTCTGGATATGGCATCAACAGCTTTGATACAAACATCAATTTTTGTCAGCAACTTTCTTATTGAAGCCTGAGTAGCATCAATCTTACTAGACTCGGCTCCTTGATCATCCAACAGTTTCAGTCTCTTGCACTGCTTCTCATAGATAACCCGTAGCCTTTCTTCATCCTGTAATCAGCACAAAAACCTTTACACATCACATAAAATTCTACAAAACAAAGAGCAATATAGAAGAACTTGAATCCAGGATAGATCAGTACTCAAAGCAGACGATTGATGCATCCTGGTTACATGTGAAATTCATAGTTGAAGTAAAACATGTTTAAATCTGGAATACGTTCTCTAGCTATTCCATAACAAACGATATAAGTAATTTTATTCAGTTATATCAAATAATAAGGCCATTGACCCTAAAATACAGCCCAAATTGAAATATTTGGAGAAGGAACTGCATAAATAAGTACAAGCAAAGCAATTTTATGCTCAATGAAAATTTAAATTAAATGGCTGATAAAGAAATGTAGCAGTTATTGATATAACCAGATGAGACAGGCATCCCTAAAGTGTCAAAAAGTGATCAACATGGTCATGTTCCAGGAAGGTTCCTTCCGTATGAGATCGGAAATTTTTGCAGAGTTCTCAGCCCATAAGACTCCTTTAATCCATAACCGAGAGCTCACCTTACTTGCTATTTCATAACCAGAAAGCCTGTTTTTTTGCATACGAAATTCTTCTCTCATTTTCCAAGACAAAACCACAATTTTAATATCCATTCAAACTTCAAATATTCTAGGTTTATGAAGATAATGCAATTCCAAAAAGAGACCAGAACCAAAGGGTTTTCTTCCATATAGATCGAAGAAGTGACTGATTGGGTAGGAAAATAGGGCTAGTCCCATAGAAGAGCTGAGCGAGAGAGATCACTTCAAAATTAAAAATATTGAATTGAGTGACTGAAGGCCATGAAAGAAATATCTGCCTAGGCCCTGAAACAAGGATTGCAAATAATAATATTAATAATAAACTAGCAAGCTGAGAGGATGGACGGAAAGTCATATAACTTCCATATCAAATTGCATAATTGACAAGTTCCGGAACTGCCAGATAGAAATGCAGTGTGTGTGGGTGTGTGTGTGTGTGTGAGCGAGAGAGAGAGAGAGAGAGAGAGAGAGTCAATAGACATGGAAATGCCTTGCCAAACCCCAAGTCATATATATGCATACTAGTTACAAGTATATTGATAAGATACACCATTAATGGCTGGATAATAGATAACAGTAAAGGGGATTCACTTGGAGTCTTGGGAGTATACTAACGAAATGAAGGATAATCATTGAGCCTATATATAAAAACTATAAATTGACTATTTTCAATGCAGCCATACCTTGACTTCCTTGTATAGTTTCTTCTCCCATGCATAAAGTTTCTCCAGAGTCGCTGAAATGTTTCCAGGCTTTATGTCAGGGTCTTTTACAGCATTCTCAATGTATGCCCTTGCCATTTCATTTCCCTGGAGGTAAGTCTTTTAGACTGCCTTGCTGGAGGATTTGAAGATAACATGGAAGGTGCCACCAAATATAGGATCCTGGAAAAAATCACTGCATAAAAAAGCATGAGTTTTAATCAGTTAGGGAAGCTTGTTTCTAAAATCAATTTGAAACTCAATAGGCAAGAGAAACCAATGAGTTAAATGATGCTTGTTTATATAGATGAATTCTGAAAATTATCAGGCAGGATAACTCAACCAGCTAAATAAAAAAAGGTTCTCAGGTTAAAAATCATGAAACAAAACAAATGGCATTGATTTGTCAGACAAAAATTTACAATAAAGCTACACACTTCAAGTTTAAATTTCTATTAGTTTATGATCTTTTTTTCTGAAAAGTAATAATTTCTAATAGTTTATAATATTATAATGCTCTAAAGTTACATCCTTTCACAATGAGTAATTCCGGAATAACATGGCAAAACAGAATGACACTATATGATGCAGGTTTTACGTACTAGTTTCTTAAATTTCGACTATTGCAAATGAAACTATATATCTAAACCCTTGATTACAAACTATAACAAGGACGAGAAACATGTCAAGAAAACTTGATGGCCTATCAGATCGTGATTAATTATAATTAATATTCGTTACTCAAATATAAAAATCATTTTCTCCATCAAATAACATACATTTCGATTAATATCATACAATAAGGAATCAAATCTGCTTCCTCAACTATTTTGCAAGAAAATCCTCCAGTGAAACTTTTAGCCTCAGAACCAAAGACCATCCAGTTCACAAATAAATGGCTTGTGAACCTGGATTTGCATGTAAATTAATTGACTTTTCATAACCTCAATAGACAAACTGTATCTATTAAGGATATAAGACTTCAAAGAGATGAGCATATGCCTCTCAGTTAATGATTCACTGAAAAAGCGTGACATACAAATCTATGTTGAAGGAGAGTAAAATAGAATACTGATATCTGTCTTTGTGAAACTGATATAAGGGTTTACTTTATGTGAACAAAAATATGTGCATATATTACAACTAAAAAGTTGTCTTCAGAATCACACATTTAAAATTGATATTTAGAGGGAACTTAACAAGAAAATAAACATACAACATTCAGCTGGATTAATGTTAAATTAGAAGTCCAAGAAGCCACCAAAGAAGCTATGGCAACATGATACTTTTACCACTTATTAAGTGTCTTATAAATTAAATCACTTGAAAATATGCAGTTTCCCCACTTATCTACTCAGATATTGCACCTTGGTGTTATGCATAAGTATCATTTACAGCACATCTGGTCCATAGTGCAACTCAGTACATTGTGATACACAAAAAATAGTGCATTAAAATATTAATGGAAGAAAGATCACAAATAACTCAAAATAAGCATCGGCCTATGAAATAGAAATGGTTGGTCATATTACTATATGAAATCTGATGGCAGATTGTACAACATAAGCACTTCTGCATCAAATCATTACTTCATAAGATTCAGAAACAATATATTCAACGATATCCTAAGAGTTTCATAGCTCAAATAATTACTCAGGTAAACATAATAAGTACTATTCGCAAATGTTTGATATTTCACCTTTTGGGAAATTACAAAATATAGTAGCTGGTAACTTCTTTCAAGTAATGCTTCATAATTGTACAATCAGCAAGCATGCATTAGTATTAACTGCTGATGACATGTATCATGATATCAAATTATCATCCATTGGAAGAGAGTTGTTCACTTCATTTGTCTGTCATGAACAGATGTTAGACTTACATGTTTCACAAAATGCAATATTAACAAATGACTCAAAGTATTGAAGTACTTGTACCTTTTAATAGATGTTTTCATAAGACACCCATCAAAATCAAAGGCAGCAATTTTATCTGAATCATGAAGATCATCATCCTACAAAATCTAGAGAAAAATAAATTTTCAAATTTCTCGTGCCTCAGGATTTTCAAATTTTTCATTTACTAGTGCAGGTAGAATTCATGAAATTCACATCATAAATTCACAATATCCTACAAATTATTCTATGATAGGGCCAGCATCGTCCATTTCGTGAGTAAATTATAAATGCATCCCAACTCCCCAACCATAAGAATAGCATACACACAATGATATCAGGATTATAAATTAAAAGGAATAGCACATCAAAAAATCAAAACATTCTCTTGGAAACATAGAACAAGATACAAAGAAAGCAAAAGTTAATCTGACCTTTCAATATAGCACCCTTATGCTGATAAGGTGACTTGCCCACCTCAAGCAATAATGCAACCTCTTTCCCATAAGTAGAGGCAGTCTCAAATTCATCCTTGATTTCCCTGACAACCTCTTGAAGGTCCCTCGTGCCATGAGTCGACAATGTGGTCAAGCTACTCGGATTAGATGATTCAATTTCTTGTGTTGTCGCTTCATCTATCTCAAAAGTCACCCCTTTTTTCTTCGCATATTCCTCTTCAGAACTCTTTGATACAATAGTTTCAGTGCTACTATCTTTAACATGAGCTGACTGTAAGTGGTCACTTTTGTGCAACGGTACTGACGATGAACTTTCCTCCCTAGTCGGAGACGGTACTGCTCTTGAAGTACCCTCCCCTGCAAATCTATTTCTGTTCACATCCTCATTCAATATATGCTTCTCCTTGTGAATCTCATTCAATTTCTTCTTCTCCTTGTGGACCTCTTTCAACACTTCCTGCTCTGTTTCATCTTCCAGATCAGGGATCCCCTCCCTCTCCCTCACTTCCTTTGAATCAGGACTACTAGTACTCGACCCATACCCGTATCTAGGCTGTGGAAAATAACCTGACTGACCACCAATTTCATATGAATCAAACACATTAAGAAAGTCCCAATTAGAGACCCTTGGCGGCGAAGGGGGAGCTGGTGGTGGAGCTGGTGGTGGAGCTAGTGGATTCGGCTGCTGATTGTACCGAGAAACCCTTGGAGGGGAACTCGTAGGAAAACCAAAGAATCCCCCATTGCCATACTGCATCTAAGGCAACTGC
>JAYMTT010000883.1:0-11079 GCA_036898025.1 Hypseocharis bilobata
GTTGGTTATCACGTCAGTCTAACACACTGAAGGTCTCCGGTTCGAACCCGGGCGACGCCAAAATTTGAATTTTTATTTCATATCACTTTTTATTTTTAATTTTTCCTCTATTCTTCATTTATTTTTTCATTATGGTCCTCGAGCCACGATAATAATAATTACCCGCCCGGATAACTACCAAACGGGCTGTCAATCGTTCTTCTCTTCTCAGGTCTCATTCCCTCCCTTTTATATATCTCTCTCTGTTCACTCCGACCAAAAAATTTCCCACACTTTCCGGGAAAATGCAAGAAAATGCTCCCACTCGAGAGTTAAGGCTATCCAGAACCAAACAGAAGGCCGACCTCGCCGCGATCCTCCGCAAGTCATGGTTCCGTCTCCGGCTGTCGGTCAGGCACCCCTCTAGGGTTCCCACATGGGACGCCATCGTCCTCACTGCAGCCAGCCCCGAGCAGGCCCAGCTCTACGAGTGGCAGCTCCGCCGCGCCAAGCGAATGGGCCGGATCGCCAGCTCCACTGTCACTCTCGCCATCCCTGACCCCGACGGCCAGCGGATCGGCTCCAGGGCCGCCGACCTCAATGCCATTCTGCCGGACGGCCAGCGGCGCGCCGCCGCCCCTGCCACTCTCAATGCTATTCTCGCTCTCTCCAAGTATTATGAGGAATCTGGAGTCGATCTGAGTCCAGAGGTAGTGCAATTAAGGTTCATTTTGTTGATGTGAGTGAATTGTGGTTACTGTGTTTGATCTTAATTTTTACTTAATTTCATTGATCTTTGTGTTCAAGGGAGTGACAATGGAAGAAATGGTGAATTAAGGTTCATTTTGTTGATGTGAGTGAATTGTCGTTACTGTGTTTGATCTTAATTTTTACTCAATTTCATTGATCTTTGTGTTCAAGGGAGTGAAAATGGAAGAAATGTCTTGGTGTTTATAGTTGTTCATGTTGTTATGCTGATAGGAGAAATAGAATTGGGAAGTGAATTGCTTGGCTCTGTTCTGTACACAATTATATGCAACAAGTAATCTTCAACCAAATTGTTAGGGGAAATTGGAAATTGAAGCTGTTCCGATATGATTGATTCATTTTATTTAACCTGATTTGCCAAATCTGCTTTACTGCAAGAATATTATATACTACAATGTACTATTCAGTAGAAAAGATATGCTATTATTCCAATGATTCACCTTATGTTTGGATCTTGAGAAAGTTGAGGGAAAGAGAAGTAAAACAAATATATCAGTTTCTCTGTCAAATATTTGTGACCTTCCATTTTACATTAATTGAATTTTACGAAGATCCAGATTGGGCCCTAATATTCTATCATAGTCATCTTTATGCTTGAGAGAAGAGAATTTTGATAGTTGTATGTGACAACTAGATCAAAGAGCAAGTTGAGGGTGCAAGTGGTTTTACTGTGATTTAAACCTCTACTTTTGTTTTCTCTCTTTTCCCTGTTTTCTAGCAACTAAATAGAAGGAACAATACAACGTCTCTGTAGGGGGAGTTGATTGTTTGAGTAGCATTTTTCATGCAATGCTGTGTGCACATTTATTTTCTTGTTTTACTTAGTCCCTTTTTCTTGGCCTTACTCTTGTCTTTCTGCAGCTGAAATGCTATAGGATCTAAGTTTCTAATTGATGAATTATTTCAGTTGTTGGCTTTGATGAGACACTTATGGAATTATGATCAACAGGTAGAAGCTGCAGACCACAGCTGTTCCAACAATGGAATTCCTCTCCTGCCAATGGTTAACTTCATGGCCAATAAACATATACTATTGCTTCATGCTGGAGGTGACTCTAAAAGGGTCCCGTGGGCAAATCCTATGGGGAAAGTCTTTCTGCCACTTCCATATTTGGCAGCAGATGACCTTGACAGGCCTGTTCCGCTGCTTTTTGACCATATACTTGCAATTGCTTCTTGTGCTAGACAAGCTTTTAAAAATGGTCAGTTTTCCTGCTTGCAACGTATAAATGAAATTAATTATGGTCAGTTTATTGTTGTATGATGGTACACCTAGTTATTCTCGCAAACCTCTTTCCCGTTGGACTCAAAGGGGGAATCCAATTTGGCAAACAGCTGTAATAAAGTGATGGGAGATGCTTTAAATTTGCATGGTAACTGGTGAAATGTGCTTCTATGTGTGCATTTAATTACTGCTTACCTCTTGGAACTGTAGTTATCGGTGTTCGAGCATTTTCAACTAATGATGCGTAGTTGCATTCTACTAATATTGGTCGCCTCTAGGAACTGTAGTTATTGGTGGACAAATTTCAATAAGTGATCTTATCAGAATATTACTATCTTCTGTTTCATGAGATTCATGTTTGTAAATACATGATAGTAAATATTCATGACTGCCATTCATGAAATCTAAATCACTCGGTACTTTTTTTTCCCCATTACTCGCTTTAAAAAGCACTTGACAATCAAAAGAAAGCTTTTAGAGGCTCTTTTTTACTTTCCAAAGGTGTTTAATTATTTAGACCTTATTTTTAATAAAAAAAAGAAGAAATTATTTAGACCTTCTTGCCTTCTTAAAAATTCAAATTTTAGTATGGTGAGCCAAAGTTTTCTAAATCAGAGGGACAATAGGTAAAAGGTAGGTGGAGAACTAGGTATGACGGCCAAAAATAAGGAATTTGATGCAAATCTGGAATGTGAAAATATGAACTGACATATCTTAGTATGACTAAGCAAATTATAGCTGTGTAACATTAGCTATCTATCAGAGTTCAGTTGTATGACAATAATTAGTTCCGAGCCAGATCCATTTATCTTGTTCTTTACTGTAGCTGTGGCACTGCAAACATAAATTTTCTTCTCCAATTACACATAAGTGCAGCTAAGGCAGTAGCCCTCTGCCACAATGCTGCTCTTGCTTCCAGTATCTCCTAGCATTCTTTTTGATAATTGAGTATTAAGATTTTATAACTTGTGTTGTAACTCATTAATGTTTTCGCCATCATGATCATGATCATGATCCTCAGTTGATGTTCTCTGAGAGAGGGCTATTGTTTACTGTATTACATTCTTACAGAAACTTTTATTGTTTACTTACACAATTTATAATGTTTGCAGGTGGTTTATTCATTATGACCGGGGATGTCCTTCCATGTTTTGATGCCTCCTCCATGGTTCTTCCAGAGGACACATCCTGCATCATCACTGTTCCTATCACTCTTGACATTGCTTCTAACCATGGTGTTATTGTGGCGTCAAGAACTGGGACTCTCACTAAAAGTTATTCCATCAGTTTAGTTGATAATCTTCTACAGAAACCTAGTGTAGATGAGCTTGTTAGAAATGAGGCAGTTCTTGATGATGGCAGAACACTGCTTGACACTGGAATTATAGCAGTGAAAGGTAAAGCATGGTTGGAGCTTGTTAAGCTTTCATGCTCCTGCCAATCAATGATTTCAGAACTTCTAAGGAGTAAACAAGAGGTAAATTACTTTTTTTTTTCTGAGGAAACTTTTACATAACCATGTTTGTGATGTCTCTTTGTCTGCAATCAGATATGATGCTTGTCGGATGTGTGTTTTTTCAGGCATGAAACTAATTAGTGATGACTGATTAAGCTTTAGGAAAAATAAACCACATATCACCTTTTAGCATGACCTAGTTGTATCAATTAAATTGCTAACTTATTTAGTACCACTGGAGGAGAGGAGGCTGTTGAGTGTGAAGCTCTATTGTCTATGTTTAATCATTAATGCATCTTCTTATATGTCTAACAGTTTAGATATTTTATTGATGGTTATGTGCATTTATGGATCTATTATATTGCTAATGACATACTGGTATTATTTAACTTTCTATTACCCTGCTTTTATCCTTTCTAGTTTCTGTGGACTTGTTTCTGTGAACATAGTTGTAGGCACTTAGTTCTTACCAGCTGTCTGAACATCTTTTAGTGCTGGTATACATGTGCTGAATGTGACTATCTGGAGTTTTCATTCTTCAAATCTCAATTGCAATGGCTAAACATTGTACTAGAATGTTAGATTGATCCTATTGGTTATAAACTTTCTTACTAATCTCCGCTCTTTAAGTACAGTTAAACTGAGTCTCAATGTAACCACTTAGGTTTTATTATGCAACTCCTTTCTTCTATTCATTTTTTCTCGTCCCATGATTAATATTAAATTATAGGTGCTCACGTTAACTTTCACTACCATGGCTACCATTCCATTGGTCTTCCTTGTCTTGGTATGATACCTATAACTTAAACCATCTCACTATTCCTTATTGTTTCTCTCAGTTGTCTTTTTTTATGTGATAAAACCAACTTATTTGAAATTCTCCCCTTTTTTTGGTTCGTGTTAAAACTAATTAAAAAGAAACAAAATTTCTGTCGTTCTTCTTGTGATAAGATCTTGTGCATGGCTTCAACGAGTTCTGTTTCATACAACAGTTAATCTTGTATAAATTCATCGCATTTTGTACAGATGAGTTTATATGAGGATCTAGTTGCAGCTTGGGTACCTGCAAAACATGATTGGTTGCAAAAGCGCCCCTTGGGCACAGAATTGGTCAGCAGATTGGGGAAACAAAATATGTTCAGCTATTGCGCTTGTAGGTTAAACAGTGACGTGCCAATATTATAATTATTATCATGAGCTCTTATTCTTATGATTTTCTTTGTTGATGTTGTTGTTGCTGTGTTATTTGACTGTAGATGATTTGTTGTTCTTACATTTTGGAACCTCAAGCGAAATATTGGATCACCTGAGTGGGGCTGTTTCAGGACTTGTGGGTCGAAGGCATTTGTGTTCTATACCAGCGACCACTGTATCTGACATTGCGGAATCAGCTGTTGTTCTTTCTAGCAAAATTGCACCTGGTGTCTCAATTGGGGAAGACTCTCTTATATACGATTCATCTGTATCAGCTGGAACACAAATTGGTTCGCAATCTATAGTTGTTGGTATGAATTTCCCAGGAGACAATGATGGGCCACAAGACAATTCATTTAGGTTCTTGCTTCCAGATCGCCATTGTCTCTGGGAGGTTCCCTTGGTAGGATGCACTGAAAGAGTCATAGTGTATTGTGGCCTCCATGATAACCCAAAAATTTCAGTTTCCAAGGATGGAACATTTTGTGGGAAACCGTGGAAGAAGGTCTTACATGATTTAGGCATTCAAGAGAGTGATCTTTGGAGCTCCACAGGTATTCAGGACAAGTGTTTATGGAATGCAAAGATATTCCCTATTCTTTCTTATTTTGACATGCTAGGCTTGGCGATGTGGTTGATGGGCTTAAGTGACCAAAAAACTGGAAACCTGCTTCCCTTATGGAAAAGTTCACGGCGTGTTAGTTTGGAGGAGTTACATAGGTCAATTGACTTCTCAAAAATGTGTATGGGCTCTAGTAATCATCAAGCAGATCTTGCAGCAGGAATTGCTAAAGCTTGCATTAATTATGGCATGCTTGGGCGCAACTTGAGTCAGCTGTGTGAAGAAATTCTGCAAAAGGAAGATTCAGGAGTTGAAACGTGCAAGGACTTTCTAGATATGTGTCCCAAGCTTCAGGAGCAGAACACTAAGATTCTTCCTAAAAGTCGGGCATACCAGGTGCAAGTTGATCTTCTTCGAGCATGTAGAGAAGAAGTAAAAGCATGCAATTTGCAACACAAAGTTTGGACTGCTGTTGCTGATGAGACTGCTTCTGCAGTAAGATACGGATTTAAAGGTAGGAGTTAAAGATTCATGTCTTACATGAAATTGCAACCAGATTAACCATAAAATACTAAAAATGAATGACTGAGAAACAGTGGGGTGTGTTAATACAACACTAATTGTTAACTTGATTTTTGAAAGAACTTTTTTGTTTACTCTTATTGCCCTTTCTTTATACTCCCCCCGTCCCAAAGTAACTGTCTACTTTCCCAAAATTGTGTCCCACAATAACTGTCCACTTTCCTTTTCAGTAATAAATTAGACTCTATTTTTCCATTAGTATCCCTTAAGTAGTTAGTTGTAACAACTTTTACGGTTTGTTACAAGGGTAGAATGTGGAAATTCAAGGACTAGCAAACTTATCCTTAATGTTTGCAAAAAGTCAAATAGGACAGTAATTTTGGGACAGAGGGTGTAGTTTATAATCTTTACATTTTTGTACAAGAATTTTTAAATTGTTAGTTGTACTACTCTGTTGGAGTTTGTATATTGTCCTATTTGATTTTATGTCCATGGTTTATAGTCGTTTTTGTTCATTTGTAGAACACCTCTTGGAGTCCCAGAGCAGCAGCTTTGCTTCAGCACATCAGAACAACTCTGGCAGTACTGTGGATCAGTCTTTTCACCTCAGAAGGATAAAGGTTGAGTTACCAGTTCGAGTAGATTTTGTTGGGGGTTGGAGTGATACTCCTCCTTGGAGCTTAGAGCGTGCTGGTTGTGTTCTGAATATGGCAATAAGTTTAGAAGGTTCTCTTCCAATAGGCACCATCATAGAGACAACAAAAACTGCTGGAGTGTTGCTTAGCGATGATGCAGGAAACCAGCTACATGTTAAAGATCTTTCCTCTATTGTTAGTCCCTTTGATAGCGATGATCCATTTCGGCTAGTCAAATCTGCATTGCTAGTGACTGGGATTATTCATGATAACATTCTCTCAGGCACAGGCTTGCAAATAAAGACATGGGCCAATGTTCCTCGTGGTAGTGGCTTGGGGACTTCAAGCATCTTGGCTGCAGCTGTTGTAAAGGGACTTCTCCAAATAACTAATGGAGACAAAAGTAATGAAAATGTTGCCAGACTTGTTTTGGTATTAGAGCAGCTGATGGGTACAGGAGGAGGCTGGCAGGATCAAATTGGTGGTTTGTATCCTGGAATTAAAGTTACTACTAGTTTTCCAGGAATACCATTGTGGCTACAAGTTATGCCACTGTTGGCTTCTCCTCCGTTGATTTCGCAGTTGCAGGAACGGTTGCTTGTGGTATTTACTGGTCAAGTAAGTTTGTTTGCTTCAATTTTAATTTTAGACAAACATTATGAGTTCATACCAAATCAATAAATCTATTTAAGTTATAGAACATTGCATCACCAGAAAATGCATGCTTATACCCGTTATTAACTGGGTAGATATTGTTTTGTGTGGTGGCCTGCTCTATGGCATGTCTCAGTCTTCCTTTTTGAATGTGATAGTTTGTTGGTTTGTTGTATTATTATTCCACTCCTATGTGTGTTGACTTCATACCAGTATTTTATTGAAGGTCTGAAACAGCAAGCTAATTTTCTTTCTAGGGTGAGGCCAGTGCCAAAGCCATTCTTATATTGAGGCTTGTGAAGTCTTCTTGGTCCTTAACTATGACCTTTAACTTTAAAAAGGTCCTTCACCAGCAATATTCAACATTGTGAGAATGATTCTCAAGCCGAAAACTCTGTTTGCTGTACCCTGGCCTTAGTTATTTCATTTGCCAAATAGTTGCCATTGAATTTATGATCGTAGCCTGAAGAGGACGTTTATCAGCCATGAACAGTTCCTTTCTGCAATGCTATTTTTCTTTCTGATTAGGAAATGAGATGAAGGAAGGATGAGAGCATTAAGAGGGAGGAAAAACTCAAGATAAGAGATCAATTTATTTGGATATTTTGACCCTGCTTTAAAAATGGGATTAAATTAACATTTTCAGAAAATATTATCCACATTTTTGTTGTTTCTGTGAACTTGACTTTGAGGTACAGGGGCAGAAAAATCTGGGAAGCTTGCATTACCATATCTAAGTTCATGACAGAATGCTGCACACATTTTTTTTTTTTGTGGGGCTGTCTTAAAAATTGTTTTTGCAATTGCTTTGTAGGTTCGGCTTGCACACCAGGTCTTGCAGAAGGTGGTAATGCGATATCTTCAACGGGATAATCTTCTCGTATCTAGTATAAAGCGCCTTGCTGAATTGGCAAAGATTGGGAGGGAAGCTTTAATGAATGGTGATGTAGATGTGCTTGGGGAGATAATGTTGGAGGCTTGGACGTTGCACCAGGAACTCGATCCTTACTGCAGCAATGAATTTGTTGATAGCCTTTTTGCATTTGCTGACCCGTATTGCTGTGGCTACAAGCTTGTGGGTGCTGGTGGTGGCGGCTTTGCATTGTTACTTGCCAAGGATGCAGAGTGTGCAAAGCAACTAAGACATGCGCTAGATGAAAATTCAAAATACGACGTGAAAGTCTATAATTGGAGCATTTTGCTAGAATGATAGTTGTTGTCTTGTAGATAAGTTATCAGAATGTAGCTCCCGTTCTTATAGAGTGTTTGCTGTAGAACTTGTTCAAATTGTTATCGCCACATCATTCATGTAACATTCTGTAAAATAATCTCTCGAAGATTGAATACTCAGTGATCACTTAATAAAATTCAGCAATTTTCTTTACATACTCTATTATCCATCCTTGGTGGATCCATAGTTAGTAATCTTGTTTTTCGCATTGAAGCTGTAAGCCGAAGTCGAATACATGGACAACAAGGACGAAGTTTTGGAGTCTTGGACCTTTGGTGAAACAAAGCAGCCATCTTTTTTGGATCGAATTGAGATGACAAGGTGGTGATTGTGCTTGTTCCCTAATAGGCAAAATCTATCTATCTATCTATCTGGGGATTACTGTTCAAAAAACAGTAACTCCAGAGTTACTGTTCCTTGAACAGTCATTTAAAAAAATATTTCATCATATACTACTTCCCACTATTGCACGGGCTTGCCTTTTGAATTTACTTCATATTACAATACACATTGATAGTTGATCTGAACATAAATCATGATATTTTCCATACATAAAAAATTTAAAGAAATAAGAATACTTTCAAGGTGATTACTTGGAAAAAGAAAAAAACACACACAATGGATAGTCCAAAACTCAATTCTAGTTAATAATCATTTGGAGCCAAATCTGTTTCCAAAACTTATTCTAAAACTTGTTTTCTCCGACATCTAGATCTCCATGTCCTTGTGTGCTTTCCAATTAAGAAAAAGGGTAAAGAGAACATTGGAAGCCCTATGATCGGAAACTCTTATGATCCAAAAACAATCTTGAAACTTTTCTTTCTCCAGTTTTTCTCTCCTATGCTCTTCATCTTTGTTCTTGACTTTGCACTTTTCTTTCTTGTATCATCAACTTTACAATGTACACTAAGCTCGACAAAGCATTTGGTGCATTTGAAGTAGAATGTGAATATTTGGATTGCCAAATATGTTTGGGAATATATAAACACTAAAGTGTAAGATATTATTACAAAACCAAGAATTAATGTAAGGGAACTAAAACTGTACTGATCAATAATAATAAGATTACAATTCCATTAAAATATATAAACGAGAATATACCTTGAGGTTGAGGTACTAAAAATCAGCACGTACTCCAATAGATGCCAATTGCTTTCACCCTACTTTTAACATCATGGGATCTAAGACAGGATATGAAATAAAAACATAGAGATTAGCACAATATTTTGAAACATATAGATAGATTCAAACAATGCATTTATGAAGAAAAAAAAGTTAAAAGAATCAAAAGGAAGTAGGAAATCAGGAACATTGATCGTTTTGTATGAAATTAAGAATAAAAATGATAATAATCTATAATGAACATGAGGGAGATTGGAAGCTTCAATCTTGAGGTGTTGATACCCAGAAAGCCAATGGAGTAAATCTCATCTCAACTATATAACCCCAAAAAAGTTTTAATAAAATTAAATACCAAAAGCTTTAAGAGACCATCCTCCAATTTGGATTTCCAAAACAATTTGGTTTACTTTTACATGAATAGTATGCACTATGAGTATGAACTCTAAAGGGGAAGAAGATGAACCTGAAGTTTGTGGTCCTTTAGGCAAGGGTGATCAAAAGTTGACTGATAATAGATCTGAATACAATATATAATATCTCCCATCAAGACCCTATTCCATCAGAAGAAATCAAGAGTTTAATCAAAAAGAAAGAAATTTTTTCAAATTTAATTGAAAGACAAAATTAGAATCCCAAATTAGATAAGATGCTATTTTTTCCATAAGTCCAATGAAATTATTGGAAAATAACAGTGCTTAATTAGAAATTCAAGTAAGAGAAATCTAAAAACTTCAATCTTTGAAAATTTTAATTAACCAAACAAATCAAAGAATAAAATTAACAATGAAATCTAGCTTAAATAAAAAAATTACAGAATACCTGTATTTAATAAAACATTAATCTCAGATATCCAGAGCAATAGTAAAAAAAGATCTTATCAATAAATTCCATCATAGTTTTACTTGGATAATAAAAGTTGTATTATGTTTTTGTTGTTTTAATCACGAGTTTCCCTACATCCTTTAGGTGTAAGACTAATCCCGTTCGAAAAAAGTTGTATTATGTATATTGTATATATTGTTTACCCGCAGCCTATATATATATATTCTATCATGTATCAATAAATGAAACTGGAATTCAAACGGACCCAAGATCTCATCTCGCACTCATAAGTTTCAGTTAGGTTCCAACTTTCAATACTAATCACAAAAGCAAGTCAAGTACAACAAATTTACATGGATATGGTAGATGTGTTGGCATGGAACATTAATAAAAATTAAATTAAATTAATATAATTCAAATCTTAAATTGCGTTCAAACATTACTAATAATAATATAATGTTCTAAGTCATGTTAGTAAGTGCACCAAAACTATAAAAACATCAACTTCTAACTTGCTCTTATCATTTTCATGATTATTAAAGTGACACATTCTATGTAGTTGTGAATTTCTACCATAATTCACATTTGCATTTGAAGAATTGTTTCCTTCAAATATAAAGACAACATGTAAATACTTTCTAAGCATTTATCCAATTATCGTATAAGTAATTATGAATAATTAAGAAACTTGTGGTGCTATTCCAAGACGAACATCCCCTAAAATCTTATATTTGTTGGCTCATAACTGATAGGAGTCAAATTATTGATAGTACCATCCTCATTAATAATAGTTTGTTCTCTTCCACGATCATCTAAAACTTGAGAGTTTCGAATCTCTTCCTAGCCTCCAGTTTTAATACTCTACGGCTAAACAATCTTGCCCTTATTTTTTCAATTTAACTCCCCAAT